>VZRS01014475.1:1038468-1109853 GCA_013398055.1 Ifrita kowaldi
TTCCTGAAGGACTTCCGGTTGTGGAAGCAACCCACACTGGAGCACTTTGTGAAGGACTACAGCCGGTGGGAAGGACTCATATTGGAGAAGCTCATGGAGAACCTCCTGCTATGGGAAGGACCCCATGCTGAAGCAGGGGAAGAGTGTGAGAAATCCTCCCCTGAGGAGGAAGGAGTGGCAGAGATAAGGAGTGATGAACTGACCACAGCCCCCGTTCCCCTCCCCCATCCCACTGCAGTAGGAGTGAACAAGTGGCTGTGCAGGGCGTGGCTGCCAATAAGGGTCAATGCAGTATAGACAGAAAAAATTATATCTTTTATTGGGCCAAATACATTTTCATCTGAAATGGTTTTTATTCCTCTCGTTTTTTCAATTTTTCAACTATGTCATTGCTTCAGGTGCCAGCAGCAGCAGATAAAATGCTGTTACGGGTTCTATTAGTCTCCCAATCCTCAGCAAAACGGTGTTTAAAGGACTTCCTGCACAAGAGATTATACCTTTGATTACAAGTCCTTAATAGATTTTTCTTCTATAAACTTCTCCCACTGTTTTTTAAACTCCTGAAAGGTTTATAGTGCACATCTCCTTGTGTCAGAATTCCACAGATTAACTATGAGCTATGAAGAATTTCTATTTTATTTGGTGGCTTTTTTTTTTTTTTTTAGCTACATTACTTTGACCTCCCTAGGCTTTATTGGACTAGTCTTTCCTTTCTTATTTTCTCAATGTAACATATGACTTTACAGGGATGCATTTTACCCCTTACTAGATGTTTCTTTCCACAATTTGAGCAACTTTTATGATTGTCCGTGATTATCTCTCTAATTTTTTCCTGGTTCCTTTTTGAGATGATTTTGAGGGTAGTAGAAATAGCAAAGAACACCCAGGATAGCTTTATGCAATATCATACAACATCATAATATTTGCTATATTGTTTTTCTTTTCCTTTTGTAAACAACTATTTGCTTTTTTACTGCTCCTGAGTATTGAGCTGACATTTTCACTGAACTGTTCATTACAGGTCAGTTCTAAAAATCTCATTCCTGTGTGGCAAAAGTAATCTCAGAGCTCATCACCTTGTATGTAAAATTGAGATTGTTTTTCCTCATGTGCATCACTGTGTATTTACCAACACTGATTTCATCTGCTATTTCATTATCAGTTTATTTCTTCTGCAGTTCAGTTACCCTTGTTTTTATTACCTTGAATAACTAACTATCACCAGCAAATTTTGTCTTCTCACGGCTTCTTCCTTCCTTTTCCCAGATGATTTATGGAAGTGTTGAAAAGTCCTGAAACGGCAAAGATCCTGTGTGACTCCACTTTATTTATTAGCTAAATAAATTTAAAGTTCGACCACTAAAACTATATTAGGCTATTTATGTGTTTTCTTGTTGAATTTTCCCCCTTTAACAATATGGGTGCTGAATTTTATTTAGGTAGTCATGCGTTCCCTAANAAAAAGGGGACAGTGGGCCCCATGCAACTGCAACTTGAAACAGGAGTGAGAATATGTGAGAGAAACAGCCCTGAAGACACCAAGGGCTGTGAAGAAGGAGTGAAAGGAGGTGCTCCAGTGCTGCAGCTGAGATTCTCCTGCACCCCATGATGCAGACCACGGTGTTGCAGCTGTGCCCCTGCAGCCCATGGAGGACCCCACACTGGAGTAGAGATCCACTTGCAGCCCTGGGACAGCTCCACATCAGAGCAGGTGGATGCCTGAAGTAGGCTGTGATCCCATGGGAAGCCTGCGCTGGAGCAGGCTCCTGGCAGCACCTGTGGGGCCATAGAGAGAGCCTGCACTGGAGAAGGTTTGCTGCAGGGCTTGTGGCCCTGTGAGTGACCAACCCTGGAGCAACCTCTTAGATCCACTTGCAGCCCTGGGACAGCTCCACATCAGAGCAGGTGGATGCCTGAAGTAGGCTGTGATCCCATGGGAAGCCTGCGCTGGAGCAGGCTCCTGGCAGCACCTGTGGGGCCATAGAGAGAGCCTGCACTGGAGAAGGTTTGCTGCAGGGCTTGTGGCCCTGTGAGTGACCAACCCTGGAGCAACCTCTTCCTGAAGGACTGCCTGCTGTGGAAGCAACCCACACTGGAGCACTTTGTGAAGGACTACAGCCGGTGGGAAGGACTCATATTGGAGAAGCTCATGGAGAACCTCCTGCTATGGGAAGGACCCCATGCTGAAGCAGGGGAAGAGTGTGAGAAATCCTCCCCTGAGGAGGAAGGAGTGGCAGAGATAAGGAGTGATGAACTGACCACAGCCCCCGTTCCCCTCCCCCATCCCACTGCAGTAGGAGTGAACAAGTGGCTGTGCAGGGCGTGGCTGCCAATAAGGGTCAATGCAGTATAGACAGAAAAAATTATATCTTTTATTGGGCCAAATACATTTTCATCTGAAATGGTTTTTATTCCTCTCGTTTTTTCAATTTTTCAACTATGTCATTGCTTCAGGTGCCAGCAGCAGCAGATAAAATGCTGTTACGGGTTCTATTAGTCTCCCAATCCTCAGCAAAACGGTGTTTAAAGGACTTCCTGCACAAGAGATTATACCTTTGATTACTAGTCCTTAATAGATTTTTCTTCTATAAACTTCTCCCACTGTTTTTTAAACTCCTGAAAGGTTTATAGTGCACATCTCCTTGTGTCAGAATTCCACAGATTAACTATGAGCTATGAAGAATTTCTATTTTATTTGGTGGCTTTTTTTTTTTTTTTAGCTACATTACTTTGACCTCCCTAGGCTTTATTGGACTAGTCTTTCCTTTCTTATTTTCTCAATGTAACATATGACTTTACAGGGATGCATTTTACCCCTTACTAGATGTTTCTTTCCACAATTTGAGCAACTTTTATGATTGTCCGTGATTATCTCTCTAATTTTTTCCTGGTTCCTTTTTGAGATGATTTTGAGGGTAGTAGAAATAGCAAAGAACACCCAGGATAGCTTTATGCAATATCATACAACATCATAATATTTGCTATATTGTTTTTCTTTTCCTTTTGTAAACAACTATTTGCTTTTTTACTGCTCCTGAGTATTGAGCTGACATTTTCACTGAACTGTTCATTACAGGTCAGTTCTAAAAATCTCATTCCTGTGTGGCAAAAGTAATCTCAGAGCTCATCACCTTGTATGTAAAATTGAGATTGTTTTTCCTCATGTGCATCACTGTGTATTTACCAACACTGATTTCATCTGCTATTTCATTATCAGTTTATTTCTTCTGCAGTTCAGTTACCCTTGTTTTTATTACCTTGAATAACTAACTATCACCAGCAAATTTTGTCTTCTCACGGCTTCTTCCTTCCTTTTCCCAGATGATTTATGGAAGTGTTGAAAAGTCCTGAAACGGCAAAGATCCTGTGTGACTCCACTTTATTTATTAGCTAAATAAATTTAAAGTTCGACCACTAAAACTATATTAGGCTATTTATGTGTTTTCTTGTTGAATTTTCCCCCTTTAACAATATGGGTGCTGAATTTTATTTAGGTAGTCATGCGTTCCCTAAATACCGAATTTTTAACAACCTTGAGCAGATAGGAGCAGTCAAGGATATCATTTGGCAGATTTCCTTGAACCATGACAGGGGGTTTTTTCTGCTCATCTAGAGTCTTTGTATTTTTCATGGAGACAATTTACGGATACTCATGGTTCTCTAGAGATTTTATTGATGTGATTTGAGTGGAAGCAATCACCAACAATATAAGTAATATAGATAGACAGTGCTAGCCTAGCATTTATTATGTGTTCTTATGTTTCCATATTGTGTGTTTGTGGACAATGTTCATGTGGATAGGTTGATCCTAAATTTCAAAGAAACTGTTAGGAAAACTTGAATTATCTTATCTTAATTTCATAAGCATAATTTTACTTTAAAGCATTAGGCACCTGGGTTTCAATGAAATATTTGGCACTTTTGTTTGCACTAGATTAGATTGTGACTGATCATAGTTCGTTTCAAAGTATTACTTTAAAATATATATTACATTCCTTAAATTTGGCATGTTCCCAAACCTTCACAGTAGCTCTATCCCAAAAGGCTTTTCTGTTTGCAAGTAGAACATGTCAGATAACATCTGGAAATGAAGATTTAAGGTGGTCATAATCTTATTTGAACAATAGAAAAAATTGCATAAGGCTAATGCTCTAGGGATTATAGATTCAATCACTTTTAACATTTTTTGAAATGTGCTTTCACACCAGGAGTAGGTGAGAGTGCTTTTAATGGGGAAAAATATAATATCTGAAGAACCAAGTGTTTTTTCTGGTTTTGTTGTGCTTGAGCAAAATTCATTTTAAGGTCACGGGGATTAGCTGAAACAATTCCCTTAAATTCAATCAAAGATATTACATTGTTAACACCTTTGCAAAAACAGCAAAACAGAGAAACAGAAAAAATTTATGTCAAAAATAATATCTTCATTAAGATTGAAGTATCCTACAGTAACATGCTGAATTCATGCAAATTTCAGAGAAGAAAGGTCGCTATCTTTTTGGGGGTTTTTATGACATTAAAAGACTACATTTAAAACTATATGCACATTATTGGTGCTGATCTATGTTGCATCTTGTCCATGCTTTATTTTTATGCTAGGAAAACAAAGCAGTTTTTCCTTATCAAAATAAAACAGCCTCTTGTTTCAGAACAGAATTACTTTGGAATAATCATTATGCAAAGACAATTTCAAAACCACTGAACTGAC
Organism: Ifrita kowaldi; assembly: GCA_013398055.1. Lineage (NCBI taxonomy): Eukaryota > Metazoa > Chordata > Aves > Passeriformes > Cinclosomatidae > Ifrita > Ifrita kowaldi. The sequence continues at coordinate 1,043,177 of VZRS01014475.1, forward strand.
ATGCATCTTATTTGCAGTGATTTTTACAGAGTCTTTAGTTTTTTAGGTATGGGTTTTTTAAGCTGTTGGAGTGTGTCTGTATGCTCAGTGGAACACAAACTGTTTTCCATTCAGTTCTATGTCAACAAAACAGAATATTCAAAATATTTTCTAAACTCCTATAAACTTCAGATTATAATTAAAATTAGTAGAATCTGCAGAAAATTCAAAAGAAGATTTATAGTCCCAGATCATAATAAGACTCTAAAATTGCTACTTATAGAGAAACTCAGAGAATGAATCCACAGGACTTTTAGGGGATATCCCAAAGATTTGTAAGAATTTAAAACCAAGAAGTTTTATTTGTGTTTACATTTCTGCTGGTTTTGCTGTACCAAGCTGAACAACTTGTGTCTGAGACAATAATTCCATGAAGGCATCCCGCTTTGGCTTGAAGGCATAAAAATTAGTAAACTTCAGAACTCTGCTATCAGTGACACTTTGTTTTGATAGCTGGCCAAGTAATGTTTAGCAATTTGTGTGACATTTGCCATTTGAATTGGCCATCAGGTTCTAAGCATTCATTCTTGTCATGCCTTTTTCTATTAGACTGAACAGTACCTGATATTTTTAGTACCTGATCTCTGAAGTAGTTGTATGTTGCAGTCAACACACCTCTTTGTATCTTTTTTGATAAGCTAAGCAGTCTGAGCTGTAGGTGTCATCTGCAGAAAAGAAATATTTGTTACTCTCTTCTGTCTTCTCTCCAGTTTTTTCATCTCTTTTTACAGAATGTGGACTACAGAACTATACTATTCTGATATGTCTCACTTGTATCACATACAAATAACCACTATTCCCTTCTTTAGACAGCCACAGATCATGTTGTCACCTTTTGCAGAAAAATTGCATTGACAGTTTGTGTCAAATTGTCTACATGCTGTACATGTGCTATTTTTATGGTCCAGTCTTAATTCTGCCAGTTATGAACTCTGTTCCTCAGTATGTAAGTTCTTATTTTACAAAGCTAAATTCATTTTATTTGAGTCAGTTTGACCTGGCTCCCTATTTTCTGCTACTTCTGTTGCTTTTTCTTTGCTGTATTTTATGGTATAAGTGTTGGATGCTTGCTTAGACACATGTAATCAAAAGGATTTAAAATAAGACTCTGGTACAGAAAACTGTGTATTTTAATGACCAGCTTTTTCAGAAAATAAAAACTAAATAGAGTATTTTCACAAATTCTATTAGTTATTCCAGATTTGAAAAAGAACATTTCCATAATTTTGAATCACAAGGTTATGGAAAAATAAAATATAGACTCCGCAAATGAGGTCTAATTTTAGCCAAATTTTATCAGCTATTTCCGAGGAAGCGGTGAGCATTAGATAAATTCGAATGGAGAAGATTAGAACCCCTCACACCTGACAAACTGTAGAAAATTACTGTATAATCTGTTGGTTCAAAGACCTGTTCTACTTTATTCCTCCTTCACTTGGCTCTGCATCCTCTATTTTGCCACCACTTTTATTAAAATATCTCCATGCACTTTACAAAATGGCTTTGCTTAACCTCAGATTTAGTCTTTTTTTTTTTTTTTCACAATAAATAATCCTAAGAAGTGAGAGAAGCTTCCTAAATCAACGAATCTATTATGGACTGTAGTGATTTTGTCTGTACAATTTTTGAATTCTCAACGAGATACTGCAGATGCCTGATCTGTTTCAACTTTGATCTCCCTTAAAAATATTCGCTTCTTAATCCAGTTGGTTACATTATTTCTCAGGGTAAGAGTTATCTCAGGGGGTGTCTTGGTGAGTCATTAAATGAAAATGGGCATTTATTCACATAGAAGCATTGAGGACAAAAGGAGTCATATCAGGAGGGAAATTATTTACTGGAGTCTCTGTGTGCCCAAGTAAACTCATCTGGGCCTGACTTTATAAATAATATTATAATGCAGGAGGCTTTTACTTTGAGTATTGAGCAATGCTCTCTTCGTTCATGATAAAAGAAGATACTTCACAAGCTTAGAGAAAGTTTTCATACTAAAATGCATGAACCCAAATCCTCAATATGAGCTAACGAAGAAATTTTGTTTCCCTAATGTTCTAACTGAACAGGTTTTCTGTTTCATGTAAAGAGTAATATTATATTAACAAATATGGTGCAGAGTATATGCACACAGACATTTTCTTCATTGCGGAGCAGTGAAGTGGGGAAGCGAAAGCCTGTGCTCTCTGGAAATGCCAAGGAGGAGCAGGGGCCATACAGTAAAGCTGAGCAATTGTAAGATTTCAGTTCACTGGAGTAGGAGACGATACTAATAGCCTGTGCTGTGAGAGATAGTGCCTGCACTCCTCTCAGACTCCCTTGTCTAATAGAACACTATGAATCCAAGTACGGGACCTGCTGGCAGGAATCTCAGTGTCTCAACAAAGCGTTACGAGGCTCCGTCATGCCAAGTGACAGAAAAACACAGGCTTAATACTTCTGTGTCTTAGCTCATCATATTTCCTGTTTGAAATCTGAATTTCTTTTTATTAGTTGACTAGTTGACACAGTATATGAAACAACATATGTTGACAAGCACACATGCTTGTAGATATTTAATGATCAAATAAGCTATTTCCAGCTATTTCCTTATCTTCTCCTTTCTTGTAGCATGACTGCAGTTCCCACGTTGCATTCTTGGTGACAAATGTGACAAAAATGTTTTACAGGCAGGCAACTGGCAAGTCAAATTTCTGATTAGCGTTTAAGAAGTTTTCTTTAATATAAAGTTTTCACACAGTAACATCAGTGGGGTTTTTTGTTGGTTGGTGTTTTTTTCTTACTTTTGATTTTTGTAAATTTCAAATTATTTTACATAAAATGCTAGATAAAGTTTTGGATATGTTAAGTTGAGTTTTCATGGAGGACCTCTGGGTTGTTGCTTTTTGATGGGCCTTAAATAACTTCATGCTTGAATAGTTGAAACCCTGCCTAAATGAGGGGAGCGTTAAAGTTCCACTGGAGTGGAACTGATAGTTACTATTGTACTAATATACTGTGAGAAAATCCAGCTCTACAGTGTTCAGCAGAATGGGCAAACAATTTTATCTTCTAATTTTTCATCCATGCATATTACATAACACTGTAACTGTTGTATTTTTATTGTCTTGAAAAGATGAAGATCTCAGTTGACAATGACAGCCGTTGATACGTCAAAGCTTGCCAAATAAAACACAGACATTTTGACATTTCTTCTAAAACATCAGCCTTATCCTTCTGCTATGTATTTTAATGACATTTAGGGTTTCTTGAAGCACTTAATGCAGCTCCATGGTGGTTCCTTTAATCTCTTCGGTTCATCTTCAAACATAGAATCCCACAAGTCTTCCTGGTCATGATGAGACAATGCTAAGTATGCACAAATTACATTAGATCTAAGCATAAAACAGTTCTACTGCCTTCTATAAAATCAGCTGTTGGGTAATATTTCCTGTGAAATGATAAGCTAATGTAATTTAGGGGACATTTTTATTTTGTAATAAAATATCAAGAAAGAACTTAAGAGCATACCAAGAAAGAACTTTTGGTACACTAATAGTTAATGCTTAAAACACACAATCTTTTTAAAATTAAAACAGATTTTTTTTTTAGCTTAGAATTCAGAAGTGGTAGAACACTTAGAAATAAAACACAGTTCGAGAATAAATGTTTTCTATTACCCTTCTTCATATCAAAATTTCACTTTTGTGCTTTGACTTTTTGTCTTTTTCTGTCATGTTTACTGAAGCCAACGTCTTAACTAGAATAGGATATATATGAATAAATAATCTGCCTACCCTTGAACACAGTTTCATCCTGAGTTGTCCTTTGAAGGAAATAAGGTGAGTTTAATAACATTCTGTCCTCACATGTCCCAGAAGTATACAATTTTTTCTGTAGATAATTTAATCAGAAATAGTGAAATTAAAGGAATTAGATCGATCACTTGAAGATAAGCATATATAGAGATGCTTACTTAGAGACTGTCTGCGTTTCTGCCTGTGGTTACTGTAATTTTATTTTCTCTTTCATTTTTCTCTCTCTACACTTTTCTCACCTGGAAATTGGCATATGAAGATATTGCATCCCATACAAGCAAGATACCATAGGATGAATTGTATTGAAACTATTCATTAGTAAAAATCCAGAACTTTTCCATAAGAGGCGATACTAGGAAAAGTCTGCCAATACACTTTGCAATGTTTCATTAAGAAGCCAAAATACGCAACTGAATTGTGTTCTCCCATTTGAGTATCTTCAATTGCATTTGCCATTCAGACTGCTCTGGAAGCTATAACATCTAAGGTGGACAAGTGTCAGAAGTATTAACTTCCTTACTCACTGTAGATGATGTGTGATTTTTTTTAATAAAGAAAAAAAAGGAGCCAGAAAATGATCTAAAAAAAAATTTCATCATCAGCATCCATAATTTTTCCTTAAGAATGATCTATTGCAGTGTTTATGTTCATTTATTTATCTAGTTGCTTGCAAAAGATAACCCATGCTTCAAGTCACAAAAGAAGGATTTCCAAGCCTTTTTGTAGTAGAAGAACAGCAAAACAACTTTGTAACAGGCAAGACCGAACTTATGAAATGCCTCTCTTCTTCCCTACTTATTTTTAAGTCTTAATTGAACACTGACTTAAAATAAATTCTCCAATCATTGTATAAAATTCATGTTATCTCTTGAATGATTTAATCAATATATTCCACTAGCTATAAAAGTAGTCAATCAGCAGAATATTTGTCAGTGTATTCAACCGTAAAGTATTTTTATTCTACTTCTTAAGTGATATGCAAAAAATTTTCTTCCACTTTAAATGCTGGTGTGTAGATGAAAGGAGCCTTCAATATAAAATTTTTAAGAAAAGGATGTATGTGCTTGACAAGTGAACAGTTCCTTTTAACCATAAAATTGCTCAGGGTGCTGATGTTTCTCTGTTCTAATGCAATCAATTTGAATGAAAATAATTATTCTATTAAAGCAGAACTCTATGTAAAACTTGCTAACCTGCAGAAATGCTTTTAGCTGGTACAAATTGTGCTGTAAATCTTCATCCAAACTTTTGAGCAGTAGTTCAATTAGAGTTCATTGTAAGTCAAAAACTATTATAAATATGGGTTAGGGTAAAGACTGAAAACCAGTAGTAAAATACAGAATTTTACCTGTTGCAAAATACAGAAATTATGTGATGGCTTTATAAATAAGAATAAGAACGTGATTTGATGTTTGTTTTCCTCACCCATGGGCAAAGTAGGTGAGATTTCCTCTTCAGGGTATTTTAGCACAAGTATGAGAAGTCCTGTATATACATGGGTATATGGTCTTTCATATATGAATGCTAATGAATATTTATGAGAGTCAGCTGAATCTTCACACTGTATATGCTTTCACATTAGGCACAAAAAAGTCTTGCTTGTGCTACAGCAAGACCTGAATCAAGACCCAGGTTTTCTTTAGTCAGTTGTCTGTCGTTGGTGCTTGATCCAGACTCGGCTTACTGTCTCACGTCCCAGTAAAAGGTTCCTGTGCATGTCTTAAGTTAGTGCATGTTTTTGTGAGCCCCATGCCTGTGCCTGCATACCTATATGTAAAGATAAGGGCACTTTATTTGATCCCAACATTGAGCCTTCACTTCCTTAGGAAAGTACTGTAGATGCATATACATATACTATTTTCCTGAGGTCAAGAAATATTTTGTTTCACTTGGGCACAATACAACCTTGAAAACTGGATTTTGTAGAAAATGCAGGATAGAAATTATTCATGTTTCTATGAAAATAGATACTTCTGACTAATAAAGCCAGAAGGAGCTGTGAACTGCTTCATACTCTCTCTTCATGGTTCATTGCTTTTCTTATAAAACGAGAATAATTATTTCCTACCTTGCTCTTTGTAAGAGCCTCACAGAGCTGAATGCCTGGAATACTGTACCATACCAGCCACTGTGGTGATAAGGTCTGTGTACTGGACCTGTCTCTCAACTCAAGATTACCAATACCAGAATCACAGCCCTTGTTTACTTTGCAGGGAGGCTTACCTGCTGCAGTAAACCTTAAAATCCCAGTCTGTTAATCACCCACTCTAAGGATGCATTCTAACGATCCTGCTCAGCCTGAATTGTTCCTCGTGCAACATTCAGGTGGGTGAGCTGGGCGGGATGCAGCATGCAAGCTTAATTCCTGCAGGGTGAGCATAGCCAAGTGAGCATAGCTACAAAGAAGAGGACAAGCTCATACTCAGCCCTGCAATGGAAACACAGAAAGGCAGGCCTACTATAGATCCAGATAAACCATAATTTGTCCATTTTAATGTCATCAATGATCTCGTCAGCGGTTCTCTCCCCAGTTACTCTGCAGTCCAACTGAATGTGCCTGTAAACAGAAAATAACAACCTGTGGAACTGATGCGTGTTTGTCACCAGCTCTGCTCATGCATTTCAAAAGCCTTGTCTGACCAGTGCTGACATATGGAGCTGCTCAGGGATGAATCATGAAGGAAACATATGGATTAAACATTTATGGCATTAAGATTCTTACTGAAGCAGAAGGTGGCCTGTGTGGGCCCATAGGGATGATTCATAGAGTCACCCCTATATTCTCTTGAGGGTGAAAGGAAACTTCGTTCCACTTAATGTCGTATTTGCAAACTCACCACCGCTTTTATATCCATTTAAAAAGTTCATGATAAGACTGCTTGGAGGAAAGCAGCATGACTTGGTAATTAAGGTGCAGGATTAGCTTGTTTAGCTGATGGCATTCCTTCAAACTGCCCTGATCAAACCTCCCATCTTTCCAGATGCAGAGCTACCAAAGCAATTTTATGCACAGCAAGGCTACAGATTTATGTACCTTCCCTGGGCTGTATTCCTATTACTGAAATCATCCAGTCTCTGGCTGTTCAGTTTTTCAAATAAGCCTGCTCAATATGTGACATTTAAAATAAAAAATATATGCAGGAAATTTGACTGGAAAACAAGTTTGGGATTCTGCCTTCCACTAAGGATGCTGAAATCTGCAAAGTGAAGCCAAAGAAAACTGTCACAATTAAGGCCAGTGCTTTTTAACAGAGGAAGCAATCTACAAAGCCCACTTGCTCCTGCTGTAGTGGAAGTGGCTGAAATAAGGAAAGGGCAGTAATAAACACACTTTCTGCAGTGTTGGTCCTCCCATCGACTCCCTGCTTTCCTGCTGCTGGGGGGATGAAATGCCAGGACATGTGAGAGTGGTTTACAAGTGGCTCTGAATTGTTATTTCTGAACCAAACTAAGCAGCTTCTGACAAGGCACTTCTTGGCATCTGGAATTTTTGTAGCAAGAATGCTTGAATTCAAAAGCCATTCCTTTCACCCATGAGGAAAGTCACAACTGGCCATGACAAACTGGTGTAACAGATGTATTACAAATAGGAATACAACACACATGGATAATTCTTAGCCAGAAGTTTCATGAAGATCCTTTTATATTTTTATGTGCATGTAAGTTATATATAGTTCATATTGTATATGAATATGTGCATCTAATTCATACGAACTACTCACAATTCAGTCACATAACACGATGCACATTCATTATGTATGATGTGATAAATACGTATCTGTCTCATATCTATGTGGTAATCACAATCGTTTTGGTTCAGCTTCTATTTTTCTTTCAGGCTCTTTCTTGTTGGTTTCAGTTGTTATTTCTTCCAACTAAAATAAATTCCCTGAAAATTTTAGTGATCAATAAAGTAGGTAAATATTCAGAATAATTTTTAGTTAATTCATTCTTGTGACCAAAAGAAAAAGGCAAAAAGATGTTTTTACAATTCATTGACTTCAAAATGTTTTTGGCAGGATTTGGTTTTTGTGTTATGAGTTTGGGGGTTTGCTCTTTTTTTGGCTTTTTTTGGGGGGGGTGGTCCTTTTTTTTTTTTTTATAAGTAACTGAAACTTCCCAGTGTGTTATTTTAGTTTGTATGCAACAAATCGTTCATCTCAGTTTTTACCAACTCCTCAAAAATCCTCTTTTTTTTTCTTTTTTGAGTTCAGTTTCCAAAGCATTAGTCCCAACCATGAAATAAGATCCACATATGAGCGGGAACTGTTAAATTCCCTTCAACGATCTTTTAGTCCTAGCCCTTTCAGGGAGAAAAAATAGGCAACAATGCAAAAATTTTTATGTCACACAGACATGGATTAGTATGAATTGTGAACATATCATTTAATTATTTTGGCAGTGTGATTATAGGTTTAGCTATATCAAGGGTATATGAATTCCCCTTTTTCTTTTTAACAGAAAACATAAAATGGCAATCACAAGCAAAGAAAAGAGAAGAACTCCCCTGTCTCAGTTCTGTCGTCTCTTTCTACAGACCTTCTAAGCATCAGGCACCTTGAACTTGGACACTGAAGCCATCTGGACACTGGACCATAGCCATCAGGACTATCAGCTCCATCATATTGTTTACTCACAGCTAATTTAGGATAAACTTGTTTAAAACTATTTCTTTGAATATATACAGAAATAATTAATAATGGATTAGAACGAAATGTTAGCAATGTGTATTGCCAATGAATGTCAATTTAGTATTGTTTCCAAGTTTGAAACAGGCCAAAGTTTTCAGTCTTTTAAACACTGCTATCACAGTGATATCTAATTCTCTTAACATATATGTATATATTTGCATATACATACATATATATGTTGAGTCACTTGCAATAAGTTGAAGACAACTGTGATTATGAATCATGTTAGTAAACATTGCAAAAACACAGGGTATCTTAGATTGAGCTTAAAATTCTACAAATGATGTAGCTTCTGGTTAACGAGGAACACATGCAAAATGTGCAGGTCAGCTTGGGTAAGAGTGCAGAGATAAACTGCAGTAATGGTGCATTTTCCAAGGCATTATGCCTCCAGCCTCCGACAGATCAAAAGAATACTGATGCGATACAAATCTTTGTACACCAACAGAAATTATATAAATAAGCAACATGATTTGAATATAACTTGTGTTTTCGATTTGCCTGAATAAGATATGGGACTGGGAAATCTAAAATGAAGCAAACTCAACAGAAACCTACTGAAACATTGCTTTTCTAACATGGCTTCTTTTGAAAAAACCAGGCTTGTTCTTTAGTTAGGTTCATTCTTCTGAACAGACAACTAATAAATATCTATGAAGTATAGAAAATAATCTTATCGTGGAATAAAAGCAACCGTTTATAACTGAGAAAACATTCTTTTCAAACAGATAGCTCTCTAATGATTATATTTGCTTTGGTTTTGTACCTTTGATTTTAGAAACATGGTAAATATGAACTAATAGGGGTCTCCTTGGAAAACAGCTGCTTCTTCTGTTGTTTTATGTTGTTTAATTCACAGAAATACTTACAACATATTACTATTTGCCATAATATGTTCTCTGTAGTGTATTATATGTTTTTTCTAACATTTAATCTCATGGCAGGCCATTTTTAAATGTTACTGAATCCTCTAAGCAGTAGTGTAGAAAAAAATTAATTTTGCAAGTATCTAGGAAAATGCAGCCCAGCTTTAACGAGCTGTAAGTTTTTCTGTAAAAAAAAAAGTGACAATCACCTAATGATAGAATTAAGGAAAAATTGTTTGAAAAAAAAAGAAAATAATGAAACAATGCTTAACATTTTGAACAATAAATTTATTAATATAGTCAATAAGTCTCATAGAAAGTTTTATTTAAGTATAGTTTGGAAAAAGGGAAAATTGTGCGGTTGATTGAAAACAGACAGTTCAAAGCTCTTAATACATAATTAACCAATTTACATGATGTACATAGAAAATGTTCTTGTATAAAATCAATGTGATTGTGCCCACACAATCATGGTATTCATTCTGAGATTTCAGTAACTGACTAGTTATGCGGTAATTCAAATTAAGTCATCGAGCTATAGTTGTTGGCACAAACTACTCCTATATCTCATTTATTTTTTCACTCTAAATTAAGAGAGAAACTTTCTTTAGCTCCAGAAATGAGAGATCAAAAAAGTGTCAGTCAAAGAAGTCTCCGAGCCGTGAATTGCACAAGCTGTTTTTCTGTTTTTCCCTACGTATCCATCCTTGACCAATGCCACGTCTATGACACAGAGACAGTTGAGTCTCTGTTCTGATTCTTCTACTTTTGTTTGAGAGCTAATATCCTCTGACTTGCATAAAAATAGTCTTATGTTTTTGTGGGATTTAGCACCTTCTAGTAAAGAAACATTTACTACACGTTGTTTGGGGTTTTTTATTGCTCAATATGAACATTCACTTGAAAAATTTAGATCATTATTGCGCAAGTGTTTGCAAACTCATAAAAGCAGTCACAGTTTGAAGATTACTTCCAAAGAAGTAATCTGCAAACAAACAAACAAAAGATGCAAGTAGAGGTTGTTTTATGACTGGCAAGGTATTCACGTTAGAGAATGTCATCATATTTATAAGAATATGTTTCCTCTGAGTCTGTTATGCTTTTCCTCAATATGAATGGTCTCGTCAGAACATGAAGCATATGCAGTTTTGTCAAAATGTTATAGGCTAGCCACATGAGCTTGACTTGTTTATGAAATCCAAGACTTAGTTTACTTCTTTATAGACAAAAAGAATAAAAACTGTCAAAAATATGTTTATTTTGGGTGATATTATCACTCTTGTGGAACAAAATACAAGAATACAGTTTGCCTTCCAGAAGGTCAACAACAATTGCCATTCTAAACCATGCTGTTCTGATGCTCTTCTGCAATTATAAACGAAAAGTTATATTCTCTAAGTGGCAAAATCATAAAAAGTGACTACCTAGCACAACAATAGTAAAATAATGGATGAGGTTATAAAACTAGGAGTGGACTAAACATAGTGAATTAATTTTCAGTTTGTTGGCTGTAAAAAAGTCTTTCTGAATCTTTCCTTAAATATTACACCTGTTTATAAAATAATTTTTAAAAACTAGTATAAAAAGCAGGTTTTTAGAAATATTTTCACATGGCTGTCTTTTAGTATATTTTACATTGATTTTCATGTTTAAGATGGAAAGGAAAACAGAACCATAAGTAGCAGTAAACTATTAAAATTAAGTAATCTGAGGGAACATTGCTAGCCATCAAGAACTGTATATACAGATGCTGCTTGTATGAGTGCATGAACACATTTTTCATCATTAAATGAGCACTTTTGTGTGGAAAGATGCAAGCAAACTACATGGTGTTACTTCAATTCTCTCTCCAGCTGCTTGCTATATGGAACAATGGGGGTGACCGAGACACACATTGTACAATATCATTAGTCTCCTACTATCTTCATGTTTTAAGTAATATTGCATTCTTTTTCAAACTGTTACAACTGAAGAGACAAATTATCTAAGTCATCATTCTTTATCTCATATTACTTGAAATTGTGTGTTTTCTGAATTCAGTGTTTTCTGAGATGTGGTACGCAACCGGCTTATTTTATAAGCAAATACAGTGGCTGAACATAAGGCTCCTTATTAGTGTTTTGCAATATTGCTTTACAGTTTATTGGGAGTACATGACAACACTCCAGAATTCACTTGAAAACTCACAGAAGTTGGTGTTATAATGGACTGCTGTTTTGATTGTGCATATTTTTCACTCAGTAGTACTAATACTGAAATTTGTGTTCTGATTGTTTTTTTTAGGATGGTTGACTGATTTTTGGCGATGGAATTGAGCAAAACAGATTGTGTGAATTTGTTAAAGTGGACTTGAGAAGAAATTGGCTGCTGATAACTCTTCCATACTTTCTCCTGTATTCATTGTTCAGATTATTATTTTTTCCTGTGCATATTAAGGAAAATGCAGTCATATCATAAAACACTCTGATTCTACTGTGATAATTGCCAAGCTTTAAACATTTTAGCCTTGTATAGATAAAAGACAAATGAAAAGTGTAGCATTGTTAACTGCTCATATCCTGCTTTAACTTATCAGCTCAGAGTGCATATCATAAAATCTTCTGGAATTAAAAGCCTAATATTTCACTGCTACTTAGGGTAACAAGCTGCTGCTTTATATAGGTGGCAGTACACCCCAGTGCCATAAATGGTGATCAATAATAAAAAGACAATAACTTCTTTGAAAGGTTTATTGTCTAAACGCAAATTTTAGAGTGGCAGAATTCTGACTGATATACAGGTGCCTCCTTCCAGTCTCCTGGCTGCCCCATAAGAGCATAACTGCCAGAACCCTCAAACAGACTTTCTCCAGTGTAAGTTCTTCCTCTCTGTTGTTTGAACCATGCATTCTTAGTTCCCAGGGATGAGGTATGATTTGAAACAAGAGGGACAGAAAGATAGGATTAGCCTGCAAGCCTGGGAGAGTGTCTGAGCTCTAGCGCTCTTATTGAGATCCTGTATGTTGAGAGGAAGGTAGAACTTGGAGTTTGTGCTGCATCTTAATGCAGAGACACATGTATCTTCAAGTGTAACTGGAAAAAAAATACAGTTTTGCTTTTCTTACTTCAAAAAACACATGGTTCTGAAACCTTAAAATAGCAGTCAGAAGTCATGGATGGTAAATTAGAGGCAAAACTGTCACCTAAGCCTTCCTTACAATTCTCAAAAGTCCACAACCTTGGGCTGCTCAACAGATCAATCCATTGCTGCTAGGACAGGTTTACTTCTTACCTGGAAGGGAATAAATAGGAATCCTGATCTGCTTTTGGGGTCACTTGGTGTTTCCTGCTGTCAGGGGGCCTGCTGGAACCAACTCTTTTGCCCCCAGGGGCCTGGTTGCTGGGGATGGAGGCCAGCTCTGAGGTGGTTCACCTGGGACCAGGTGAGGGGGGCAGCAAGCAGACGGGAGGGGCATGAGCTTCATACCAGGAGCTGTATTCATGCCTGGTCCTGGACCTCCTAGCAACAGTCCCTGAAGCTCTTTGGCTCTTGTTTGGGCTCTGTGGGACTTCACCCACGTCAATGAATACAATCCTTGGCTCTATCACCCTTCCCCTGCAGCGCTGCTGGGGTGCTGCTGCCTGACACCTCCTACCTGTTGAAGCCTTCAGACTGTTTCAATGTGTATTTTGTTATCGTTGAATTGTGTTAAATGCAAGCAATTTGTTTTTTATTAGAAAGACAGGGTTTTTCCTCTGCATTTCCTGGAAGCTTCCCATTAGATTGTTTTGGGACATGGCTAAATAGCAGTGCTTTCCATTGATCCTAGGAAATGTGATGCAGCTTGCAGCATGCTGCAAAAGATCTTGGAGAATCTTTTTCTCTCTTACCAGAAGTAGTTCCCGACTCCTGACATTCTGCACCTTTGCTTGTCATCCCACTGTTGGAGCTATCTTTGAAGATGGTCTGAGGCTACATTTGGCAGACATTACCTCAGAAACAGTCTCATGCTGAATTTAATAAGCAATTGCTTTAGTTGGTCCCACACACAGGTTACAAGCATGAGGGATGCAACTTCATGCAGAAATGTATCAATTTCTGAAGGTCTCTCAAGACCTAATCACTCATTGGAGTCACTCATCTTTCAGACTCAGGCAAGTAAGGCATGGACACCTGACCCTGTGGGATAACATGACTGAGTCTGCAAGCAGAGAGGGTGAGAATTAGAGAAGTAATAGGACAAAGAATTTATGGAGGTGGAAAAGGCACATGAAAGCTTTTGGTTCCTTCTCTGTCGCTGCCAGCCAAGTGTTGAGACCAGAGCCATCCAGGAAGCCAAATTTGCCAAAGACCCAGAGGCAGAATTAGAGCATTCCTCAGAAATTTCCAGCGTGGGAAGATGCTGCATTCTGTGAGAGACCTGCAGGCTTCTCACCTGGCTTTCCACCTGTGTGCCTTTCCTACACAGCTAGGCTTGCACAAGCTGCAACCAATATCATAAACATGTGCTTGATGTGGGTAGTCCTCGCATAAAACCCTAATAAGTTACTATATGTGGAAAACTTGACATCACAAAGTTATTGCTCTATTGTTATTCTACATGCACCTGTGAACTTTTATTTTTATTATGTGTTTTGTTTTACAATTTCAGCGGAAAAGGAGAAGCCTAATTTTTTTTCCACATGGAGTGTGTGACAGTGGTAGGGAGTGGAATAAATGTCTTTCCTGTAGTAAGATTTGTGTGATTGAGTGGGGAGAAGCAGGCCGCTATAATTGCTGTACTTTAATGGCTGTAGTATTAAATAGCAGCCAGTGCTTTCCTTTCTTTATACTTTATTGAGTAGATGAGATTTATTGATCTGCTTTCCCTCCCCTATTTGCTTTCTTTGTGAAGAACTCAATTCTACTTTATGTTCAGAGATCACTTTTTCATGACTTGTAAAGTTTTGTGAGGTCACTAGTCAGGTCCCCTCTGCTACTGTGTTCTCTGGAAAAGCACGTTTCTCAGTTTACTCTTTTATTTACTGTCAGGTTTTATTCTGTTTCGAGGATAGCTTTAGGAAATGGCTTGTATTTGTTTCAAACATGTCTGGTGATAGGGAAAGCTTTCAAGGGTTTACAGGTAAAAATGGCCTTATACTTGAACCACCGTTGTCTTGTACACTGTGGCAGTCCAGTGCCTAAATAAAACAAACATTGTCAAAAAAAAGTCATTTTGAAAAGAGGGATGTTCTAAATGAAATACACTTATTTGCTAAACCTAGAGACAAGGCTGGAGAGAGCAAGTTTGTTTGGGATTAGAAAAGATGTACTTCTGCCATGGAAAAAATTACCTCATGTAGAAAATGTCTCAAAACTGGACTGCTACTAGTACAATTGTGGCTATAAATAAAGGAATTGTAGGCTTTAGAAGTTTGGGAAATAATGTATGTAGGATTCCTACAGAGAAATTCAGTCTTTCCAGTTTGAGTGCGCACACTTTGATTCATATTTTCTGATGACCTGCATGGTGCCTAATGTGAAATTTAACATACATGTATTAAAAGCTATCATTCTCTATGCAGTTCTAGTGTTTTTCAAATAAATAACACCTCAAGAAGATGAGAAATTCATAACGAAGCTAGAGAGTCAGAATTATGCTCCATGCCTTACACTTAAAAGTCTGAAGTTGCCTGCCGTAAAAGTTAACTGAATTGTCTCAAAAAGGGATTTTTTTGGAGTGGAGGCAAGGTATATAGTGGTTAGTGATAGTGACCATACTATATCTTCTAAAAGTTCAGATTTTACATGAAAGATATCCTTTAGTTCTCCTATGTTCTTACATAATCTTTTTCATTTACCTTTAAAAGGCTTTAAAATCCAAACCAAATAAATGCTTCTAATGGAAGAAGGAGAAGAAAGTAAGGCAGTAAGTGTGAGACAGGAGGAAGGCTAGAGCAAGTTATAGATAAAAAGCATAAGCTGTATTTATAGTTTTGAAGATCTTTTCTTTCCAACAATGCCCCTTCTGCTGTTTGGAGGAAAAATAGTTGAATGTGTAGAGTAAATCTATTTTGATGTTTACGGATTACTTGACATTGGGCATTTCAGCAAGTCATAAGTTTTCTTGCTGTACAAGTTTCATTTCATGTGTGACAACAGCCGAATTGCTCTCAGGCACACCAAATTAAACTAGCAATAAAATCTGAAGTAGCCTACTTTTATTGCACAATGACATTACTCTGCTGTGTACCTTCAAAAGTGATTTAAAGCATAAAAGTCAAAATGAAAAACATTTTTATTATAAGGAGGTTGGTAAATCCTTTGAGTGATCATTAAATTTGTGAGTGTATGGATTAAGTAACGTGATTACTCCAGGAAAATAATATTTTGGTGAACAATGTCAGAGAAAAAAACATTGATTAGAATTTCAATGACCAGTGAAAAGCAGAAACCGTATTTGCTCTTGCTTGTTTTCAATGCAAAAGCAATATTATCAAAGGTTATTTTAATATCTTTCTACATTGGTTGAGTAATTCATAGTTACAAGTCATATTTATGGTGGGTGGTGAGGCACTGGAACAGGTTGCCTAGAAAAGCTGGGAAAGCCCCATCCCTGGAAGTGTTCAAGGCCAGGTTGGATGGGACTTTGAGCAACCTGGTCTAATGAAACATGTCCCAGCCCATGACAGGGGGCTTGGAACTAGATGACCTTTAAGGTCCCTTTCAACCCAAACCATTCTCTGATTCTGTGATTCTGTGTTGGGGTTTAGATGGTCTCCTTGTTCCTCAGTGTGGAACTATTTTCCTTGCTGATACTAGGAGCACAAATTCCAAGTCCTTGTACCGTTATATTAGTTGTGGTTTTTCAGACATGAAAATGCACAGTCAGATATACTCCACTGGTTTCTCTTCTTCTTCCTGTCTGGGCCTTATCTCACACGACCCCCAAAAGGAGCATACTGCTTGTCCTCCCTCCACAGAGACTGACCAGTTCTGCTCATTCAGCGCAATGGAATTTCTCTGCAGTCTTCCATATTTCATACCAAAACTCACTCTTTTGCCACTCTCTCAGCTACCGCTACTCTATTTAGCTGCTGACTTCTGAGTCCTCTGAAATTGCATGCCCTCAAATACATGAAAGAAAACTCATCGGATGAGGTAAAGAAAATTCACTAGGCTGAATACACAGTTTTTGTTTCACATAACCTGTATTATTAATATAATAAAAAGTTAAAAATGTTTTTTGAGCTCTTGATTGGTCAGGTCCCTGATTGCTTTGGCTGAACCTGATGATTGTCTTCTTTGCTGAAGAAAATTATTACATTTCCTTTTTTGTTGTTCATGTTCATTTATCTGTGAGTAGAAGATAATAGGCAAATAGAATTGAAAAAAGGAATGCAATGATAGGTTCTGAACTGCAGAATAGCCATAAAATTCAGCAAAGATTTTCCAATGTTATTTAAGATGCTCTAGCAAAGTGGTTGCTTTTTGAAATCAATTTCAGAGGCAGCTATTTCACCCCATTTACTTCCAATTTTTCAATAGATAAGAAGCACAACTATTTGGCTGCACAGCAGCTTGTGAAGAGTACTCTCACATGACAGCACACAACTATTTACAGCGCAAGTTTAATTATCAAACATCTGGTTTCCATAGCAACATTTACTATGCAAAAATAACTTGCACATTCGTTTCAAGGCTAATGCATACCTAAGATGCAAGCTTCTAAAGCTTGGGCTGAAACAGATCAAAGTTGTAGTGACGAATTACTATCTTTGCATATGATGTCATCCCCAAACCATCTAAAAAGTGGTGTCATTTTGATGGGTTTTTTTTACCTTTTTAAATCAAAGGCAGGATAAATAAATATGCAGAAAGAGTAGATTTCAGAAACTTCTCTTTTTGTTTAGCTAATGGACGATTCCCTATGAATGACAATTTGTGAGTTGTTTTCTAGTTATTAGTCCTCTATGGGGAACAAAAATTCAGTGACAATCCTTTTTTTTTAAGTTATACTCTAACTTTAGGCAGTCATTATCCAAGCAAAATTACTGTTAAAGTATTTTTATTCGGGGTTATTTTTTTGCAACTGGAGGTTCAGTATCTGAAATGCTACTTTGCAGTGGCTTTTCATCAGTGATTGCTGTAAGGTGCATAGCCATAGAATACATTAAATGCAAATTCAGCAATTCTAAATTCAGCATTTCTAAGACCAGAAAAACACAGACTTGAGCTGCTCAGGCATTAACACTTATTTATAATACTAAATGATTGAAAATGAAGGATTTAATTCAAATAAACAAATTTCTCTGGTTTACACTGTGTATTAGGTCATATTATATAACCAGAAGTGTCAGATCTGATCTGAAAATTCTATTAAGGTATATAGTACACTCCCATAATGCAAACAAAAATTGGTCTTTCTCAGAATGATACTAGATAGTTGTAATAACTGTGTTTAGGATTTCAGCACTGGACTTATATTATGTTTATACCTAATAAAATTCTCTTCCTCTTTGAGTAATACGAGACTGTTTTGGTGGTGGTACTGTAGCAACAGTTTAGCTCCACTTGCTCATCCACTCTTCCTTGTTACTCTTATCTGAGCACAGAAAAATGTCGGATTTTAAAATTTGATATAATGTTCAACATGTCCACACTCTAAATGATCAGAATAGAAAAAATTAAGCACAGATTGCATTCCTTTCATGGAGAAAACTTATTTGGCTGATGTCTCCTGTTCAAGCTTTCCTGTGTACATGGTGTGTTTGAACAAGGAGGGCAGGAGTGTGAAATGAAATGTCTTCACTTTGCATCAACAGATTCAGATAATTTTAGCTGCTGAAAGTTGCACGTAAGGGAAACAGTATTAAAGTTCTAAAACGTTTAGTACATTGCAGGCTAAAAGTAACATCTTTGAAGGCATCCAGAAATGAACTGGAAATGACACTCTTGGTGGTAGAGTAAAACATTCTCCTTGATATGCAAAGGAACAGCCATCTTTTACACCTTGCGAAATAGATGGCAAAGGTCTACAGGCTCCAGGAGCAGTTTTTAAAAATTCATGTTAGAAGGAGGAAAATATGCTTCACATAGCAGTAATTGCAGCTGAAAAACTAACAACTGTTGTTTCTTTACTAAACGGAAATACACCTTACCATGGTATACTGAGATGAATCACAAATCAAGAAATTATGTTGTGAGTGAAAACTCAGCCCCTTGAAGTTTTGAATTGATTCAGAAACAATATTTCACTCAACAGTTTTACAAGAAATCCTCTTCATAACAGACAAAGGAGCAAAAATGTGAAGTCCGAGTACTGAGTACTGTATCTATCCATCCATCAAGGCGGCTAATATCACCGCTCTTCTGCATGGTAACAGTGCCTGGGACTGGCTGGGATGAGTCTCAGGCAACAATGTCCATTCCATCTGCAACCTTCACCAGTAGGAATGAGCTGACTGTCCTCGCTGCCTTTTCCAATGAAATAGAGTTGTAGAGCTGAATGTCAGTTGCCTAGCTCCCACAGCTGGTGACAACAATCAGAAGGGACAAGTACCAAAAATAGAGATTATTTAGAAGGTTGAAGTGTACGGCAAACTCTTGTCTATTAGAGATATTCCAGAGCATTAAGATTCAAAAGTCTCAATCTTTTGAGAGAGAATGAGACAAACTGAAAATTATATGGGACAGATTTATTCTCATGACAACAGTTTAATGGGAATGGAAAAGTAAATTAACCATTCTTCTCAGGAAAGGAAGATTGAATCAGTGGATTAACTTCTAAATACTGAAACTTTTAAGTAAAACAAATTTAACTGGAAAGGGAAGTAAGATGATTGTTTGTTTATATGCTTCACACATTCTTTTTGAAACCAGCATGACATTTATGATGTGCTATTTTGCAAGTTAATGGCATGCTATTTTTAATATGTTGGGTTTTTGTAATAATTGTAGCAGTTGGACAAACCTCTAATTAATGTTTTTTCCAGGTTTCCCCACTCTTTCCCCTCTAACAGATAGAATCTGCCCTATAATTATTTTTTACGATGAAGTGAGATACTAAAAATTGGATTTTCATCCTTCTTACATAATCAGTTCTCCAGCTCCCATTTTACAGCACTGATATTTTTTCTATCACTCATTTCTATTCAATATTAAAGCTTCTTTTAAATTTACTGATCCTAGCTTAAATTTCTCTTTTTTCTTGTATTTGGTGGTGTTTCTAATGAGCTTGATGCCACTAAGATTAAAAGGGGCTTAAAAAAAACAAGCTATAAAACAGCTTTGATCTCCTAAGGTGAAGTATATTTTTGTGCAAGACTTTTTCCTCTGAGGCATGTTAACAGTTGAATTGATCTGGAGGGAAAAGAAAAAAGAAAAACAGGTGGGTGAGAAAATGAAGAGGAAGAAAATGTGTGAACCTTTAATGAAAACTAGACCTGCTTACTTTCGGCTTGTGTTACCAGCTCTTGCCTACATTTTATTTAAAACATATGAAGAATTCAGACCATCATTGTTCCAAATTCATTGAAGAAAAGAAGCTAATTTCCTGAGAAATGGAATAAGAATTTGGCATTCCAAAGCTTTTTTTCTCTTTGATATATGACAACGTTCCTTTAATTGAGCTCTTCCCAAGATTGCACATTAATTAAAAACTAAAAGAAAGGAAAGAAATCTGCATTGGATATAATCCAATACATTGGATACAGATCCAAACAGTTTCCTGGTTTTTTAGAGACTAGTTAAAAGCTTTAAATTGTTTAAACAGCTGTCTTGGGGTGACTTTAAGATGCTGTATCCCCTATCGCCTGCTCTATGCTGGACATGAATCCTGTGCCTTTCTGTGTCTTTAAGCTGGGTCCGAGAGAAAGGAGGGGAAAAAAAGAGCCAAGCAGTTTTGTGTTCAAGGACACATATACTCCCCTGCATTCCTGCTGCTACAGAGCCGAGAAAAGCACCTTCCTCCCTTTAGCCAGCTTTTGGCCCTGTTTCTCAGGAGACACATGGAGAGTTAAACTTCTTTGATTTTTAGCTAGCCTGCTAGCTGAGGCAAGAAAGTTGTTTTTTTTTCCCCTGAGACTTTGGCTTCTTCTTTGTCTCTTCTGGACTCTTCAGCAACACCAGAACATCACTGGGAGGCCCTACACCGCAGCCCAGAGGGGCCCATGCCAAACCCCAGCACTGGAGAGGGTAGAGCCACACCCACAGAAAGGACTCTGAAATCTACCCAGGTTTCTTCTCCACAGCAAGAGGTTTTATTATTTAGCATTATTCAACCTTTTTTTTTCTGTGCCTGCGTGCACTTTGCTTGTTGATTTGACAGGTATTTTTTCACTTTGCTCCAAGGACTTTCTTTCCGAACCTGGTGGGGGTGGGGCTGCTGAAATCTGCCTACTAACAGAGGGACATTTGTTTTGGACATTTTCCTCCAATTTGTATCAAACCACGACAACAGTCTTTACTGCGACACAGCAACCAAAATCTAAGAATACAATAAGCCATTCTAGAGATTGTGTACATATGGACTAAGATAAATTGCTATCCTAAAGAGCTTACTACCAAAATTTAGCCAAGGACCAGAAGACAACGTCAAATAAAAAGTCCTGAGTGATAAACCGGCAAGGTCAGTGCACTACGAGGTTTGGGATAAGGAGTAGCTTGAGTCACAATATGCCAGTTTCAAAGTCATTGTCAGTTGCTCTGTTTCCAATTTTGGGAAAAACAAGATTTAAGAAAGGGTTTTTAAAAAGCCACTGCTTGTCTTTCCGAAGGACTCTGAAGAAGAGGGATTGTTGGGTCCTTTGCTTACTTGTTTGTTTTGCAGCGTCAAAAATTCTTCTGTATGGAAGATGACAATTTCTACATGTTTAAAAGGACAGAAAGACTTGGGATTATGTTCATCATTTATCACAGCTTTATTTTCATTGTTGATAGTAATTATTTATAAAGGCACAAATGGAATTAGGCATCTGACTATCCTTTGTGCCTTTGAAAGTCTCACCCTCTGTACATAATTTAGTGCAAACCAATTAAAATTTCTCAGTTTTGTTTAGACTTTAGACTTGGTTATGCCTTTTGGTTTAGACATAAAATTGCTTTAGGAGGAAAGGGCTGTTAGTTTTCTGTTTCTTTTTCTTTTTTGTCAGAGATTAAAATAATATGTTTCATTTCTTAGAGAGGATAAATAAAGATTTTTATTTTAGTTCTGTGGCAAAGAGTGCTGTATTAGTATAACAGCATTGCATTTCCCCCCTCACCTCAAGGTGAATCTAGGTGTTCTTCGCAAAATTTGGACCTGTCAAATTAACACAACATCAGTGCATCTCACAATGAAAGAGAAATCCCCTCACAGACTGCACTTAGAGCTAGTAACAAACGGGGTTTAGGTTTCTCTTATTGGCACTTACTAGGCTATAGTTTTCCTGCTCTTTTCGTGTGGCACCATCCTTGTAAAGTTTCAACATCCTCTAAATTTGGACTGGAAAATTGTGCAAGCTTGACCAACTCTGATGATTCATAATATTGCTCATGTTGTAATAAAATAAGTTCTGATACATTTCCAGAAAGAAAAAATCAATGACAGAGACGCAAATCAATGTACAATTGCATTACTGGTCTTTGTGGTTCTAGAGCTTAAAAAATGTCTGAAAAACAAGAAAAGTTCACCTCTCAAAGCCGTTGCTTCTTAAAATTACAGGCCTCAGGAGCCTAAATCATGACACTCTAATGCCCAGAACTGATATTGATGAATTTCTTGTTGACCTCAGGGCCCTCTCAATGCCCTCTGGATGAGGCAAGGAAAGAAGAGGCAGACGACTGACAAGGACTGTCATCTATTACTGCACAAACATGGAAGAAGTCTCACCATTTGTCAGGAAGATCTGTAATTGGAAAAGTTGGGACCTGGTGTCTACTACTCACAGCAGAGGGAATAAAGACTCTTGATTTTCCTTTCCTAAGGTGCGCTAACAGAGGTCTCAGGAAATTTCTTTGTTTGGAGAAGACGCTGATTAGAACTGTGTTCAGCTGGACTCATGCCATCTCTGTTTCCCTAATTAAAAGAAGCTTGTTATGAGCAGAGAATTTAAAAAATGTGAAATCCATGTTGAAGAAAGAATTGGACAGCTTATTAGAGATGAGAACACAGATCCAGGTTATGTCAGAGACTGAGGGATTTTCACATGTAAAATTCTGCAGATGTGATGCTTTACTGAGATTGCCCTACCTAAGAAATGCTTATTTATCAGAGTGATAGGCAGATATATTTTAGCTCTATAGCTGAATAAGCATTTGTTCTTCTCTCCTAATTCAAATAAAAGCATAACTTAAAGATGAATCAAGTAAATACGTAGAGGAGCTTTTATGCAACTGCCAAATAGCAATTTAATTTTATAACAACCAGCAGAGAGCAGTGCTACTTTGCAGTCCGAATGTGATCACATTACAATCTTGAAAGCTTTTTCAGCAGAAACTTAGCAACGTTATATCTAGAGCCTTTCAAATATCTGTCTTTATACAAGTTATGATTTTATGTCAGTTATGAACTTCTAGTAGTTCTCCTCTGAAATTAATCAGGAGTAACTGGAAACACTTTGACAAACAGGGGGAAGAAATTTCATATCTGTTCCTATAATTATTTTTACATAACCAATATATTCAAATTTTCCCCTTATTCATTTAAACGTTGTATTAAACTGCTGTAGGAAGTAAAAACAAAAAAACCAAAAAACCTCAATTGTCAATATGAATTAAGCAGTAAATAACAACAGATCTCATACCTGCTTTGCGACTCTCCTAGTGCTGGAAATTTCTTAGTGCTCCCACTATTTGGATCCAGTGAGAACATCTGGAGCTACATCATGAAATAGGGAGACTTATAACTGGTGGAAGATGAAAAAAATGCTTCCTTAGAAAAAGAGAGATCATTCATGGCAAACTTTTTTTCTTCATTCTTACATCTTGTTGTGGTGAAGGCAGATGCGATTGATCAGGCATCCATGTAACCACATAGCTTTTCTGAGATATGTTTGTCCAGAAAGTTATGGATTATCTGGACAAAATTGTAAAAGGTGAAGACCAGCAGGTGTGATCTTCACAGAATCCTTCATACAGAATCTAAATCTGAAGTAGTACCATAATTCCAGCCAATACAAATGAGCATGAATAACAGGTTGCCAAACTGCCTGAACAGATTAGAACCACTATGTTTTTAATCATGTCTACTTCTTGGGAAGTCAAATTCCCAGCTGGACATTGGAAACTTATTTTTTCTTCCTTTTTTTTTTTTTTGACTTCACTCCTGAAAAACTTGAAGAGGATTAGATTTTTTTGAAGAGTGGATTGGAATTTTTTTCATTTTTCTAAGAATTTTTTTCATTTTTCTAAGGATTTTTTTCATTTTTCTAAGAATATTTTTAAAATATTTGTATGGTCATTAACTTGCCTTTGTGTTATGATTCACAGGACTCTTTAACTGTTCTGCTTACTTGCTTCTTGGGCCATACCAAGGTACTTAGGAGACTTTTCATCCCAAAACAGTATCTAAGAATATCATGAATATTTTGATACATTCCTAGTGACAATGTAATTGATTTAAAAAAAAAAAAAAAAAAAAAAAAGGATGAAATATAAAGCTTGTGTTACAGCTCTTAATCTGACTTCTGACTGTGAATGAGCAGTGGAAAATCCTTTAGTCACAAAGGGAGGTACCTTAAGTAGGCTGAAATCATCTTTACCACTTGTCACATTCAAATCTATGTGACTTCAGCATTCACATCAGTGTTCTGAGCACACCAGAAATCCAGTGATTTCTCACTCTTTAGCTTGTCCTTAAAATAGTATATTTGGTAATTTGTGGCATCCAGGGCACCAAAAAGGAATATGCAGATGATCCCATTAAGATAATCCCAAAGGATTATCAAACTAGAAATTAACTAGGTGGCAACCCCGCTGTAAAAGGAATGTTAAACTGACGGCTGGACTATAACTCATGCCTCCTGTTGGCTTAGCTAATACAGACTTGAAGGTCTCTGAGTTCAGGTCAGAAGTTCTTTTATGTACCTGTTTATAAGTTAAGTCTTCAGCAAAGGCATGCTTTCACAGTTGAATCTTGCAGGCAGTCAAGGTATGGTTATAGCATGTTTGCCATTACTAATTGATGCAGAGCTAGGCTCTTTGGGGGCTACTTACATACACAAAGGACCTTTGTATGAATTACTATCAAGCCTGTAACATTTTGCTTTTATATCATTGTGTGGTTACCAGTAAATCTTAATATCTTATTAAGCATAAAGCTTCCTTTAGAATTGAAAAGTGCTTCAGGGAGGTGCATGTTTTCATGTAATAGCGGCAGCTTTTTTGTCGTCTTGATTTGGTACACAGAGCTACATAATGAAGGTTGGAAAACTGAAAAGAGAACTGTATTTGTAAACAAACAACAGGCACATCTTTTATAAAAAATGTGCTAATACCCTTTAAAAGGAGAATGGGCAAAAAAGGTATTTCTGTGTAAATGATTCATAAAAACTATCAATGGTAAAAGCTTGGTAACAGTTAAATAAACACAACAGTGAAGTACTTCAAAGAGAAACATATAACATTTGGGTTAGACATCTATTGCCTGACAGTATGTGATGTGCAACTAGAGACATGAAATCTCTGAATAGAACAACTGTTAAACCATTTTCCATGTGATCTGTTATGTGATTGGACTGGCTGATAGAAAGTTGTGTAATTCTATTTTTTAATTTTAAATTATTTCTGATACATCTATGCCATTTTTTTATTTTTTGTGAACATAGATAGATATATATATATAATGCAGTTCTGAATTGCACTATGAAGTGAAATATAAGTAATGATAGCAGTAGGAACACAGTGGTGGCAAAGACAGGGTAAGCCAAGGTCAGTTGTAGTCACTGCCCTGCAGCTGCAAACCTTTTCAGAAAGGGAATGGATCAAGCAAGATGATGAGTCATAAAGCTTTAAGGAAAGGGAAAAAAAAATGGAAAAGAAACATCCTCAGGGATATAGCTAGCTGCTACAAGCTTATCAGTGAAACTTAAGCTGTATTCTGAGCCTGACCTGGGTGTTACATTGGATTCCACTCTCTTTGCCAATAAAGTGAGCATGAAGGCCCTACAGATGCCTTTTTCAAATGTTCAAAATGTTCTGCAGACATAAAACAAATGAGATTTGTCCTCCCCACATATCTGCTGTAGCCATGAGTCTACAGTTTTGATGATCCTTCTTTTGTTGTAAAAAAAACAAAAATCACAGCAAGACTATTAACTTAATCATGTGCAAGAACCTGAAATGTGACAATTTCTATTTAAGCTGACCACAGAAACATGCTCTATGTTCCTGTAATATCTGTGATGCTGCTATACTGCAGAAAGTCAGCTGCACAACAGGAGATGTTTGATTTCCCAGTTGTTTGGCCTTGTGGTCATTTAAATACCATTCAAAATTTAAGTTGTTTTGACACTCCTGACACTTTCTGATGACAATTTCTGTGACCTTAGTGTAAAGAACTGTACTTCTAAGATTTCTCTGGTGCAGCAAGGCAAGCAAGGTCTGTGGTAGGTCAGAAATGGCTTTGTGTGAGTGTGCCCTACATTGTTGAATTTGTTTTTGTGTTTAGCTGCTTTGTATCTCTAGGGGAATAATTTTATTTGGATGTAAAGGACTTTTTAAAAATTCTCCCATTCACATCATTTTAATGGTTACTGTTGCTCAGTTGTAACTCAATCAGCTTCTCAGTGAAAGGAAACTCTCGTAATGATCACATTCCCTAGGAACCATTGGAGAAGGTCAGTGAAATCAGAAGCTGGCTGAAAAAAGTAAACAGGAAGATGATTTCCTCAGATTCACGGATGGGCAATCTGAGGACACCATATCCCTCTGATTCATTTATTCTGTGGTACCAGGTACTGACAAATACACAGCAAGGCAGAAAATCCTCTGATACTGGAGGTGAAGAAGCAAAGTTTTTCTGTGATTCTATTTCAAATTTTTGAACCAAATTTTAAGATTTGGCTTCTTCAGGATTGTTCTATTACATAGGAATTGATTTTCTGAAGAACTTTGACCCTGCAAGTATTAAACTTCATAGCAAGTCTCTTACATGTCCATGGCAATTTAAGTCCACACATTCCAGGGTGATGGAAGGACATGTAGCTTTGTTTAGTAGTTTTTTCTTGCTATTCACATTAAAAATTACCAGAATTCTTGCAACTGTAATTTTTTTTTCTCTTTAGCCTTCTCTTTTCCAAATTTCCACAGTCTTGTTTGAATTATCTGCTGGGCCTGGAAATTCTCATACCTAAATCAGAATGTTTTTGAAAACAGAAGAATTGATTAGGTCAGATGCAATGGGAATAAATGTTTTCTTCAGAATAAACCAAGCCTTCTGAAAAGGCTTAGGATGCTAATGGTAGTGGTCCTCATGGAGTGCTGGAAGTAAGAAGGGTTTAAGTGTTTTGAGACAGTCAAGTTGAAGCAATCGGAATCAGTTGGTCCTCCCAACACCCAGCTGCATTTTTTTGGTTTTTATCTACTGTGGAATGATAGTTGTTCAGCTAAAGAAAACTGCATTACAAATTACGTGACAAATCTCTGGACTCAATCCCTCTCAAATTTTGCTGCCTAAACTATTCATATCTAGACTGAGCCTAGTTAGTTGCCTTAGTTACTTATTTAGTCCAATGAAACATGTATACTCCTTCAGAGGGCAGTTCCTCTGCTCTTTCTGAGGAAATCAGATGAATGGTTTAGACTGGATGCCTGCTGTTTAGATATCTCAAGTTTGGCTAAGTAAATTCAACTATTAATATAAAATGATGTAAAGAGGGGGAGAAGAGGGGGCCCAAGCCCTTAGCTCCACAAGGTATGCAGAGTTTGATAGACAGTGGGTGCATAAGTTAGGATGAAAAACCAATACCATCAAACCATTGATTATGATATACATCCCTGAAGAGTGATTATTCTTTTATTGGGTTTTAGACTGGGATTCTTACTGTGCCTTTCTCCTCACCATACTTCTAGTTGTTATTAACTCTTCCTGCTTCTTTTCTCAGCCTTCTCTGTCCTAAACCAGCTTCTTTTGGACTTGCTCCTCTCATTTCTCCCCTGTACCCACAACCAACGAAGTCCCTTCTTGAGGGGTTGTTTCACCTTTATATCCCTGTACTTTGGGCTGGCAGCTTCATTTTCACCATAGGTCTGCACGGTAATTAAGACCACCCTTTAGACTTACTGCTTTCTCCTGTAAAATAAAATGCAGTAAGGATTTCTTTTGGTGTGCAAACATCTTTCATCATAACATTATGAAGGGTCCAGTGTGATGTAATTGGTTCAATAAAAAAATTATAATGTATCCACAACCAAACCTTGAGTAAGAAATTTGGGAGTTTCTATTTTTGAAGCACTGTTCACCAGAGAATAATTCTTCAACACTGTATACAGTGTATACATTGAATACTGAGTTGGTAAGAGAATTTGGGCTTTATTGGTTTCATTTTAGCATTCAACATACATATAATATGCCTTGTCTGCATGAGATAAAATAAAACAAAAATTTTAAATAAATTAAATAATTAAATTTGGCATGCCAGCAATATAACTATTAAATCAAACAGCCAGTCTCCTGTCTATATATGTATGAAAAGTTCTAAATTAAATTCCTGCTTGAATCTCTGTTTTGGTAAAAGATGACTTAAATAAAATTATATCTCAAAGGAGTTGAAAATGCATTTCAAAGTTATCTGAATTCAGATATACAAAACACTTTCTCTTTGACTTCTTTTCAATATTTAAGTCATAGTTAAAATGGTTAAAAGCTAAATATTGTGTATTAGAATGATAAAAACAAAATGTTTCTAATCAATGATATTTGAAAGTTCCTATGAATTAAAAATTGAATAGACTTTTAGTTTTTAATTTTGGATCTAATTCAAATCAGAGAAGGTGTAAATAATTTTTTCTGTACTGTATAACTCTCCCATGTAATTCTACTAATATCTTTATATTAAAAATTAAAGTTCTTTTATTAATTAAACTGTCATTCTTGTGTTGTACAGTGGGTAAAGTGTATTAGGTATGGTACCTAAGAACTGTAAATGAAATGCTTTAATTGATTTTGTAGGTTTATTACACTAGTAAATCACATACTAAAAAAAGAATGCAGAGATAACGTTTGGCACATGGATAAAACAGATATCACTGCCCATAGCCATCCACTTATTGTGTGCTTTGAACACAATAAGGATTCAGAGAATTGAGAACTGATATTTTGTATTTTGCATAAACTCAATCTACTTGGAACCAAGTAATTTTTAGTATAAATACCTGTATCCAATGACGTAAACATGTATTGCAATTCAACCTTTGTAAAATTGATTTCTCTCTTGCTTACATATTTTTCTTACTTGTACTTGTCTATAATAAATTTCCCAATTTATCTAAAGGGTCAGTTATTCTATGATACAATGGTAATTGAAATTACTCTCTAGCACACCACTAGCATGGACTGCTGGTGCTCATTTTATATTTATGAAAGGACTCCTGACACCCCCTTCTCCACCCCACACATTCTTGTGTGTATCTTATTTGCTGATAGCTTAATAATGATAGACTGCTGTAAGAGGCAAATTAACTGCCTGTGGGTCTGGCTCTGTAAGTCTGCATGTTGTGCAAGAAGCTCTTGATTTTGGGAGATTGGGTCTGTTCTTTTGAGAGCCACTGAAAAGTACAGCTGAAAGAGAAAGAGAGGTACACAGGCAATGTTTACTCATTGAGATGCTTCGGAGTTGGTGTCGATGTGAGGCTGCATGAGAGAATCTGGGAGACTTGGGTTAGTACCAGTGACTTGGGGAAGTATATGAGTGATGTTCTGGGTGGCTGTTTGGGCTGCCTAACAGAAGATTGAAGTCAGGATTTTCACAATGGCCTTCTCCAAAATGCTTCCAGCTCCAGGGCATGAGTTCAGGGCAAAGGATCCAGAGTTGTGGTACATGGGTAAGACCACACTGTAGTGACGACAGGTATTTCAGTGCACTAGGAACTGAGAAACTCCTTGAGACAGAAGGAACTCATAAAGGAAGGACAGACTTTATTTTGATCAAGGTGGAGACTGACTGCTGCCTATGAAAATTAAGAAGGTCATGCAAGATTATTTAAACCAGGAACTGGAAAAATGTTGACAAGCATGGAGAAGCACCTCGTTTGGATTGATTCAATTTGGCAGTATAACCTGAATGATATGCATCATACCTCTGAAAAGGCCAGAAGGGATATAAACAGAAATAGAGAAGGCACGTCAATTTCCCTAAAATGTCAGCTGACTAGTCTGGGAAAGCTAAACCAAGGGCAAAACTAACAAAAGCTGCCTTCTACAACAATTCTAGAAGCCTTTAAAGTAATTTTTTGGTAACAAACAGCAACCCTGACATAATGGACATCTCAGAGGTCTGGTGAAAGGATAATTAACAGGATACAGTGTTGCCAGGCTACAAGGTTTGAAGGATGACAGAATGAAATGAACAGGTGAGGGCAACCTATGTGAAGAAAAATACAAAGTCTAACAGCATAAAAATATCATGGGAAAAGAGAAACACTACGGAATCCTGTGTGGAAATCCGATACTCTTATAATAATAATAATAAAAGAAGTAATACTAGGATCATACTTTGGGCTTTTTGATCTGGAGGATGATAGTGCTCAGGCAATACTGCAAATTTAAAGTGGGTTGCAATGGGATGAGATTTTCACTATACATCATATACAGAATGTATCATTGCTGCCTCAGGGCAAGAGGCGGAGACAAGGCTGCTGTATGCAGTAAATGTCCACTTCCTAAAATAACTAATCTTAGCACTCTTATGAAAAGCTATCATTTGGGCTTTGGTCCTGAGTAATGTACAGAGCCTAATTCAAATGGCATTAGTTGAAGAGCACTCTGTAACAGCAATCAGTATAAAATTAGGCTTAATATTTCAGTAGGAAAGAACAAGCCAAACAAATCCTGAATACAGAGATTCAATTTCAGGAAAAGGAATTACATACAAATGAGGCTATTAGCAAAAATACCCCCAAAATTAATACTCCAAAAAGCCTGCAAGCAGCCTTGAGGCTGTTTGAAAATACTCTATTGGAAGTCCAGGCAAACTGCTCAGAAAAAGAAAATATAATGACCCAGTAAAAGCCGTGTATAGCTAAACAGAAAACTTAGAAGCTAGTGTATAGAAATGATTGACTTTAAAAACCAGAATAATTGTCCAAATGAAGAGAGCAGCAAAATCATAGCATCTAATATGTACACAGGAACTTACCGAAAACATAAATGAGTTTGGAAAGATACTCAAATGGATAATAAAAAGGTGTTGAAATACCTCAGAGACTGAAAGCCAGCTCATGAAACACCTGGACGATCTGATGACACAGTGTGTGAAAGCGGCATCTGAAGATAAGGTCACAGCAGAGAATATGAGATTTATTTTTTGTATGATTTTTTTTTTTTTACTGTTAAAGCTGTTGGGAAGTTTCCAAGATGGACTGCTTATTTTTTGTAGCAGATTGGTTAGGGTAGCTGTATCAATTTGAGCTAAGTATACAGGAAGTATTTGACTACATAGAATAAGTTAGATGACACTAAGTCACCAGGATTGGCACCCAAGAGCTGTGAAGGAGCTCAAACGTGAAATTGCAGACCTGGTAGCCAAAATGTGTAACCTATCCTTACAAAAAGTCACTGAGACAGGGGCCTGGAATATCGCCATTGTAAGCCCCATCCACACACAGGGCTCCAGAGAGGTTGACTGAGCCTTTCGTCTCTGGTTAAAATGGAAGAGCCAAGTTTAAAGTATGATATTAGTGAGCACATAGGTAAGCACAGACTGCAAAGAAAGAATCAGCATGGCCTCTGGGAAAGGAAACCCTGCCTTGCTAACTAGTTCTCAGCATGTGGTACATGGGTGCAGCTGTCAGGAAGGGAGCCAGTGTTTCCCTGACCTGAAAAAATCCAGGTCCAGGTCATGGGAAAAAGGCAGAGACTGTTGAAGAAATAGCAGAAAATGTGCAGGACTGACAGGATCACAGTCAGTTCATCTTGCCCAAAGTCAAGGACCCACAGCAAACCTGCCCACCTTCACACCTGCCCTGACAACCTTGCCTCCCTTTTGTCCCAGTCAGGAACTGTGGAGGGGTTGTTTGCAGAGGTGTAGGTGTCCAGATAGAGCAGCGTGCCTATGCCCTGCTAGATGTTGAGCATGAGAATGATCTCACTTGTCCTGGGCCACTAGGTCAGGTTTCTTGACCTGCTCACCCAGTGAAAGAGACCATCAAGTTGGAGACTTAAGAGGCTTTTACAACCATCGATTTATCTGGGTTTTCACACAGCTTTGTAAGCACATATCTTCTCTCACTAGGGAAGAAAAAGACAACAGGTCAAGAGCCAGCCTTGAAACTCTCGCTGATGGAAGTCAACAGTCTTGTTCCAAGGTCGTGAAGAATTTTACCAAGACTTCTGCTCTAGCTCACAGTGCATCAAGTGACTCCCACAAAGCAGGGACTAACATATAGGGATATATTAGGATATATCCTAATATATAGGGATCCCTATAGTATATTTATGATGTTCCATGTCAAGTGCTTTCCTCGTGTTGAGAATTTGACCAGATAGGATTATCAAAGGTGCTCTGTCACAGGATCATATAGGCCTGATCTGATTGGATCACATCTTCCAGCACGGACATCAGTTGCAGAAAATGGACTTCACTAGAGTCATGTGCTGTGGAGAGAACCCGGAAATTTGTGCCTCAGTTCTCCCTCAACAGGACCACTGTGACCCTCCTACACAGCAAAGGGAACATCCTACACATTGAGAATTCATGCCAGATGTTGGCATGGTCCAGGCCAAAGTTGTCTCAGAACATATCCAGGTGAAACTTGTGTCCAAGCCCTCAACAAGATTCTGCAGACAGTCTCTCTGTGCACGGAGAAAAGCAACAAAGACCTTCTGCGAATGCGACCAGAGTGCATGTCAGCTTCAGCTGGTCCTGGTTGTCCTCAATGGCCTTTGGGAGCCCATTCTACAGGTTGTGATAACCAGCACAAACAGTGGTATCTGTACAGCAGAAGCCTGCACTAAAGGTCAGTCCTTTTTCATTCATCTGCTCCAAATCCATAAAAGCGGGTGTGTCCTCTGCCAAGAAGCAACAATGTGTTCCTTTGGCATGCCTCTTCCCTGAAGTGTAAAAGTGCCTGCCAAGATCTTTGTCTCAGAAGAAATGGATGACTGAGCATATGGCAGTACCCTACATCCAGATGTCTTTCAGGGTCCAGAATTTTTTCCACTTCTCCTGATGTTCACTGAAGGGATATGGATTGTTGCAAAGTGAATCCAGGCACCTCTCCAGTCTCCAAATCCTTGCTCTGATGTTTTATCACTGTGTCCTTCTGCTGAGGGAATCTTCTGGTTATCCATCTATAGCTGCAGCAAAAGAGCTTGGCATTTTCTTCCCCTTCTGTCTCTCTAGGTTCAAGTGACTTGGGAGACATCCCACACTCCCAAGGATTTTCTCCACTCACCACAGTCCCTGAAACATGGGTTTTTTTCTTTTGATTTTCTGATATCAGTTCTCTATCATCTTTTCAGGCAACCAGTTGCCAAACAGTCAACATACTGTTTGTCTGTTTCAAACAATGTGATGTGGTGAGACAAATTCCCCAGAAATCCAGTCCTCTAGTTAGCTGTGCCATTGGATGAAAAGAGCCTTGATATTATCCAGTTGCTTGAAATCCCTATTAATTTCAGTCAGCGAAAGTAAATTCAAATGAGAGTATCTATTTATATCATCCACAATTGGCAGAATCATGAAAAGTAATTATGAAATACAAGAATAAATATATTGAAAAACCCAAATGCATTAATCTATTGCAGTGTGGTTAAATTTGAAATACGTCTCATTCTCTCTCTTCTCCTCTTTCTCACTTTTTTTCATTTTTTTCTCCCTTCAGGTGACATGCCCTCATTTTGGTAAGACCTTCCCATCAGTTCTTAACTTTCCTTAACCAGAGAGTAAACTCTTTCCACTTTGCCTAGCAAGACAATGTTCAGTAAGATGCACATGCAACCTGAAAATCTACTGGGTAAAAAAAATCAGACTTTTCCCCCTTGAATCATTATTCAGTTGTGCGAGTGCACATTGCCAGCTCATCTCCAGCTTCTCCTCCACCAACATCCCCAAGTCTTTCTCAGCAGGGCTGGTTTCAACTTGCTTATCCCCCAGCCTTTATTGATACTGGGGATTGTCCCCACCCAGATGCAGGACTTTGGAGTTGGCCTTGACCTTGTTGGACCGCATGAAGTTCCCATTGACCCACTTCTTGAGCACGTCCACGTCCCTCCGGATGGCAGCCTGTCCCTCGGGTATGTCAACCATGCCACTTGGCATGGTTCAGAGGTCACTACATTTCCATAAATTAGGCCTATTTGACAAAGTCAGTGCCAGCAGACACATAACAGGCATCATAAAGCAATCATTTGTCTTTCCAAAAACTGATTTTGAAATTATTGGATTTTAAAAGAATAAGAGTTAATTGGATACTGATGCCAGGACGTAGAGAACACAAGTGATTGAACAGGATTCAAAAGAATTAAATTTTCCTGGGTATCCATTTTGACTCTCACTAGCATCTGATGTCTTGACATGCTGAACACTGCCAGGGGCAGGGATTCTGGGATAAGCCACACAATTCTCATGAATCATCCAGAAAAGTAGTTGTTAGGAGAAAGACCCTATGAAATGGGATTTCAGAACAATGAAATGAAATTAAATTAAAATTGAATAAATGTACTGCAAGAGAACCAACTTATCCTTGAGACTATTAGATTTTAAGGGTCTCTCTTTTTATTATAATTACAGGACAGGAGGTGCTGATACTGTTCCCTGCAAAATGAAGCTTGAAGAATACCATACACAGGCAATCAAAAAGAATGAGTTCACCAGCATCATCTTCCTGACTTTGTTTATAGGCTTGAGCTTACAAAATTCCATAACTGCACATAAAATTCTGTAAGTTCTGTTCAAATGGGATCATTATTAAATTGGCAGCTAATCATAAACAATACAGAAACAAGTGAAAGTGAGCATAATAGTTTTATGTATGTAATAGGCTGGGGAGCCACATACTCCATGGGATGGAGATAGAGATATGTCTGAAGGATAGGTGGCAACACAAATATAAAGTGCCAAGGAAGGAGATACAGAGATATACAGGTGACTAAATCAGACCTTAGAGATACGGGCAAATCAAAGCATTTCTTAACTGCAACAGAAGATAAGTAAAACTGCTGGAAAAAGTCCAAGAAGAACAGTCTCTTTAGATAACATCCCAGTTTGGCTGAGTGGACATCTTTCTTTGTTGAACTGATGAAATAGAGGTGTTTTAAACTACTACCAAATGGCTAACCAGCCTTCTGGGAGGGGAAAAAGAAAGAATTTATAAATGCAAATGAAGAAACAACAGGAAATACATTCAAAAGCTGTCATTTACTTTGTTGCCTGGAGACACTGTGAATCATCAGAAAACTTGGAGATAAGCTTACGGGGGTAGTACACTGTAAAGCACTCGTCCTTTATTCACGTTCATAACTTACATAAGTGCCTTTAAATTCTTTTTCTAGTATAGTTATTTAAAGATCTAGCGACAGCTGGAAATAAGATGCAACTGTCTTAATGAAGTTCCCTTTCAGCATGGATTTAGAATATGAATAGCTTCAGAATTTACACAGCTTTGCAGGCTTCTACTGTTAATTTCTGTGTTATTCAGGATTATGAGCATTATGCACTTAGTTTGTAATGAATGTGAACTATTCTCAAACGAGTTACAATTATTCCTCTAAAAAATTTGGTGGCTACTCTCCAGTAATGAGTGCATTAAAGTTCTTAGCAATAAAAGCCCTTAATGCAAACAAATTATAAATATTTTAACCAGTTGCATTGCTATAGCAGAAGCGCTTTCACACAATTTTTAACAACACTGCAAAACTTCCATACATTGGGAATGGTAACAGGCTCCCACCGTGATATCTGCCTTGCTGGCCTTCCCCCTGATTCTTACCCATAAACACTCAAAGCTATTGCCACCATCATCAAGCTCTGGACAACTGAAACATTCACGAATATACAGGGCTACCCCACTGTCTCTCCTCCCTCACCTAACCCTGCTGAAGGGTTTATAGCCAGTGATTTAGTCAGTTGTTTATAGCCAGTTTATGGTCAGTGATTTCTAACTTGTGTGATACAAATAATGATCTCATAAGCTTCATCTTCATCTTCAAGGGCACTGTATCGCACAGATAGGTAAGCAGAACAAAGGGTGTATGTCCACAGAGTCTTGTTGGGGTTTTTTGTAAAAATCTGTGAAAATCACAAGAATTCATAAATGCTAAGTCAACATAATTTTGTGAGAAAAGTGCAACAGGTTTTTCAAATTGTTTTGAAGCTGCTTTAGTAACTCAGATAGAGAATCAATAAAGGTTTATTCCTGAGTAGAAGGTCAGTTGGAGTAGGATATTTCAGGTCAGCCATCTGCCCAGTATGACAAAGGAAACTGGTTTGATCAGCACTCATATATCTTTTTCCCACTGCCAAGCCTGTAAGACCAGATTTGTATTTACAGCCAGGTCAATTGATACAAAGAAGTGCAGAGTCAGATTTATGCCTTTAGGGTAACTATATTGTATTTTATCCACCCTGAATAAAGGAAAAAAAAGAGGACAGTATAAAATGAATGCCCAGTTTTAATGGAACACTGTTACAGGTGCCCAACTCATACACTTTGTAATTTACTCTATACAATTCAGCTGATCAACCTGCATATTACTGACAAATGAGTTTGTCAGTAATGTCAGGACCATGGGCTCACATTTTTAGCTGGGAACTCTCTCACATGGTAGATCTTACTAGCTAAGAGAAAATAATAAATTTCTTATTCTTAGAATGGTTGTCAAAATATCAATTTGCATTCACTTAACCACAAAAAAATTAATTTATATGTTAATTTTAACCATCAGTTCAAGGAAGCATACCCTGGAATGAAAGGCATATGTGCCACAGAGTCACTACCATTTTGTGCTTTATGAATGGTGTCCTTCTTAGAACTAAAAATTGGAAACTAAATACAGTCTTTATTATCACTGTCCTCAAAAAGGAGCAGGAAAGTGTTAAGGACGGAACCAAGGCAGGGAGTCCTGAAACTGCACCTGATAGTTCTATTCACCCATCATATGATAGCATTGATAAATTATTTAATATCTGCTGCTTTTATTTGGCATTATGTCTTCATGGAGTGATATGCTGTAGCAGTGCATTCTGCTCTGGCTGAATATTGTTTCATTTCCTTCACACGTCTTGCTGCCATGGAAGATAATAGAAAAATAAAACTGCCAGAATTCTACCTCTTGCCAGTTTTGATAGGACTTAAGAAAAAAAATAGCAGAATTTAATCTTAAAGACTTTCATTATGCTCTTTCAGCATGATGCAAACTGAAACAATTTATCCATCAAACAGTTCATTTTAACATAAAGCTAATTATGCTTCACCAAAGTCCCCTTAAATCTTACACTGTCCTTAGAATCTAGTCAGTGTTTTAATATTGTTATGAGGTTTGAAAACTTTGGTCAGGAGAGCTAGAAGTATTTTGAGAAACAATAGTTGAATGTCAGGCTTAGATCAACAGAAGACATTCATAGCCAGGAAAGAAGGGCACTAAGGAGGAAAAAGCTGAGACAGGTGGAGACAATTTTAATGAAATTTGGTAGATTTGGCTTCTGTTTTCCATTTAAAAAACCTCATAATTTTAAGACTTTGTATTAGATAATCCCTCAAAGTTTTTGAATTATTATATCCAAGAGTTTTATTCATAAGAATACAGGTGAAGCAAAATAAAAGATGAAAATATGTTCTTCTGTCATTAGCAGTGTTTGTACTGTGCTTTGAAAATACATACTTTGTACATACTAAAGGCCAAAAATTTCAGCTATTTTACAATGGAGTTGAAAATAAAAAAAAATGAAAGCAAATCTTCTAGTTACGAATAATTATATAAATGTAAGCCCAGAAATACTTGACTTACTTTTTAACAGAAAGTCAAAAATTCAGTGTAACTTTTATTTTTGTTAACTGCTGTTTTCTGCCAGTTACAATTTCTGATGGTTTCAGTCCCTTGGCTTTTCCGCCTCCTTCTCTGCCAGCTCTTGGAATGAATGAGTAGGTTTGGGTAAGAGCCTTGTGAATTAGAGAAGGCTGAAAATAGTGCATTTCAATTTGGAGAAAAGTATCAATGTGAGAAACAGGACTGTAGAAACACAGATATTTTACATGCACTTTTTTGCACTTAAACATCTGCAGTTACTGTTCCCCTGCCCCCTCCTCCTTTTAAAAATACTATTTATTGGCGCCTATTTTTGGAAATAAAATGCTTTCCTAAACTTCTAGTCC
The DNA here is from genome assembly GCA_013398055.1 of Ifrita kowaldi. Lineage (NCBI taxonomy): Eukaryota > Metazoa > Chordata > Aves > Passeriformes > Cinclosomatidae > Ifrita > Ifrita kowaldi. Next base: position 1,081,031 of record VZRS01014475.1, read on the forward strand.
CTGCTGTTTTTCTGTTAGTTTCTGCAATGACAAGCAGTTACAGAAATCTACTCATTTTTGCTTTAAATATACAGAAAAGATGAAGTCTGACCACTTACGGTCTACAGTCCACCAGGTAAAGGACATCAATTACTTAAATAGTTATGACAGGAGATAGTAAGTAGTGTGGTTCATAAAATCATAGAGCAAATGGCTATGCCCTCTCTTGTCAATTGCCAAGCAAACATGACAGATTTCATAGAATGTGACAGAATAATTATGAATTCATTATTAATCCAGTTTTATAATATAATTTTTATTAGGATGAAAGTTTTGAAGATAAAATGTAAGGATGAGAAAAGTCTACATATTCCACCTAGTTATCCTCAAACTGTATAGATTCCTGGCATTTACAGACATAAATTCCTGAATTTTTTGTTCCAATCTGTTTAATATATGTAATTCTTGGATCTAAGCTCACGGCTTTTTATGGCTTGTTTGACTTGACTCTTAAGTATAAGAGATGATGTACAGGGTAGGATTGGCTATTTTTTTTTTTTTCCCCTCACGTTTATCTAAGTTTCTGGGGATTTTCATTAACTGTATCATCATCCAGTGTGGAACTCAAGAATATAAACACCCTTAATAATAAACAACAATCTTTAAATAATGTATTTTCCACATGTAAAAATCATGGAAGATTTCTCAATATAAGAAGAAGATGCTCATACATCTAGAATATAAAATCTTTCACAGCTTTCCCAGTTCACCAATCTACTTTCATTTATTCTTTCACAGTAATGACACACACACAGAGGAAAACTATGTCATCCTGATGTTCACTCAGTGTGTGTGCTACAGTCTCTGTGGGTTTCACTTTCTACCTCTCAGTCAGAGTCTGTGTACCCTTCTTATTTTGTAAACTGGTTGTCAGAATAGACTCCCTTCTGCATTGGCTCTTAGGATTCATCGTAGTTTTGAATACCATTAATAACTGACTAATAAGATATCTACCATAGGCCATTAAAATCTATTAGCGTGTATGTGAAAAATCTTGAGTGGAGTCACATGACATTACCATTTTATCACTCTCAAAGGTGAAAATCTTCCTTCTGTGTGCCAGCACCACTGCTAAAGTTCTTGGTGTATCACTGACTCCATGAAACACTGATATTAATATTAAAAAAACTTGAAATTACAATTATTTCATCTTCACCATAGGAATAGAACCACTAATTATTCTTAAAACACTAGGATAACAACACAAATTATGTGTCTGTAGCAACTGGAAGCCCATTAGTCCTTTTCTGAGCAGTTTAGAGTTAAAATATTTTCAATTTAGGTGCCCAGTTCTGGGTTTTGTAGCTTTTCCCTTGAGATCAGAAGCTAAATCTTAGCTCCTATGAATATGTATGAAGATCCTTCTGCATTTTGTTCCTGTGTGTGAAATAGTTGTCTGTTTTGCGAGTGAAGCGCACAGTTAGTCCTTGGAGAGAATAAAAATAATGATTTTTGCACAATATGTTTGGTAATAAAAACTTTTTCTTCTTTAGCTACATTTTTTCTTCTCTGTACAGATAATTTTTTAATTATATTTTTTTTCTTAGGACATTAATTGTATTTTTCTTCTTACTGGGATATCTGAACAAAGTGTAAGCATTCCTTTGGTTTTGCCTAGAAATCAATATGAACTTGAAATGTTTTACACTTCATTTTCTGCTGCCATTTTTGTAATTGTGATTCAGCACTCTTAAAGAAAAAAAAACCACAACTAAAGGAACATTGGCCAGCTGTATAATATATTCTGAGCAGAATTTTCCTGCAACAAAAAGTTGTAAAAAATTCCAATAGCCTTAATTACTACCAAAAATGGTGTAACAATTTCTCTCTGCAGAATTCAGCCTGGGCCAGCCATCATTTTCAGATCTCTTTTTGTATTTAGACAGCTGTATACTCACATCTGTGTTTATCAGGCAAAGACAAACCAAAACAGAGCTCTGCAAATGACAAGCGCTGTTCCTGTGTCCACTCAGTTTCCTAAGCATGAACCTAGCCCTAAGCGGAGCAGTAAAATCAGAATTTTGCTGAGGCTCAGGTACCCCAGTGAGTAGGTAGTGCCAAGAAGCAAGGTGCGGAGGGAGCAATGTTGGGGCAGTGCCATGCTCCCGTTGGTGTGCCTTTTGCCATTGCAGTGTCCCTGCAGCTCTGGGCTTTGTGGTTTTCCCAACCCTAACCCTAGGCGTGACCCTAAACCTAAGCTGAGAAGTAAAAGCAGCATTTTGACTAGGTGCCCAGCACGAGGATAGTGCCAAGAAGGTGTGGAGGGAGCAATATTTGGTTACTGAGGTATTCTTTTTTCTAAATGAAATGGACAGAAACCTGCCAAAATGATACTCACTGAAATCTCAAAATTAGGGCAGGAAATCAAATGTAGAGACAGGAGAAGAAAGCGATGAAATTTAATGCTGAAAGAAATCAAAAGAGAAAATGTTGAACCAAAGTGAAAACAATAAAAACTAATGGGATGACATGAAGTGCAGGGAAATGGACCAAAGCTTGCCCAATTGATCCTCATTGAAATTGCAAGATTTCATTTCCGAAATCAGGAATTTTCAGGAAAGGAAATGAAATCTTGAAATCAGAGAACAAAGTGTAACAAACACTCTGGAATGGAGATATGATAAAAAAAAAAGCAACTGAAAAAAAAAAAGGAAATTTGGAAATGGAATGACTGCAATGAAATGGATTGAGATGAAATGAGGTGCAGTGAAAAGGACTGAAACTTGCCAAAATTATTTACGTTGAAATCACGATATCAGGGGGAAAAGGTAAAGAGACAGGTGAAGAAATTGATGAAATGAAATGCCGCAATCTGGAAATGAAATGAAATTAATGCACAGGTGAAGTGTGGTATGAAATGAAATGTTAAAAATAAGTGAGAAAATTCTGAACTGAAGTAAAAACAATAAAATGGCATGGGATGACTTGAAGTGCAGGGAAATGAACCAAACCTTGGTGAATTGTTACTCACTGAAATTGCAAGATTTCATTTCCTTTCATGAAAGGAAGACTTTCAATGAAATCTCGAAGACAAAGTGAAACAAACGAACTAGGGTGGACATCTAATAAAATGAAATTCAATTTAAAGAAATAAAAGAAAATTCTGAAATTAAGTAATTGTAACCATTATAATGGGATGACATGAAGTGCTCGCTTTTGCATGCCTTTTGTATTTGCAAAATCCCTGGAGGTCTAGGCTTTGTTTTCTCAAGCCTAACCTCAAGTGTAAGCCTAAACCAAAGCAGAGCAGTAGAACCAGCCATTTGCCGAGGTGCAAAGCACATGGGTGGTGTGAAGCAGAAAGGTGTGGAGTGAGCAATGTTGGGGCAGTGCCATGCTCCCCTTGGTGAGCCTTTTGTAATTGCAGTGTCCCTGGGGCTCTTGGCTTTGTGGTTTTATCAAGCCTAATCCTAATGTGACCAGTAAAATAAGCAATTACAAAAAAGCACCTCAACGTTAGCAAAACCCTGAATCACAGAGAACTGCATTATAGTTGAAACCATGAAGCAATAAATTTCTATTCCAAGGACATGTGTCCAAATTCATGGTTCTACTCCACAGAATGTAAGACACTTGAACATAGAATATTTGAACATTAAATTTCTTTAAAACCCAAACCTCTACAATTAAGACAGGAGATGACTGATAGAGTAAAACAAAGGACATTCTGGCATAATATATTAAGTGACTGTCACTGGGCTCTTTCCAGTTCAGTCTATATGACTTTGCTGTTGTGAAGAATAGCAATATTTTGCCAAAAATTAAAGACTGTCATGTAGCAATCCGCTGTAAACCTGACTGCCAACCAGAAGAAAAGGAAAATTCAGTCCCTATATTGTAGCTTTGTAGCATGCAGACTGGGTGAAGTAACACATCAAAGACTCACAAAGAGTACAGCTAAGAAACTATATGGTCTTCCATCTGGAAGCCATCAGACTATTCTGACATGTACTACATTTGGGATAATTCCTCACTCTAGCACAGAAAGATGGATAATCTAGAACCAACTCAGTATATGAGAAGGAGTGGAATTATATAAACACAAAGCCAGTTTCTGCTTAGCAAGGACAAACAAAAAACTTGAGAAAAATAAAGGCTTCAGTTGATGACATTTATAATTCTTAATTTCCTATTCAGATACATTAGAATGGGACTGGTTGCTAATTAGATACAGTCATATCAGCAGGAGTTACAGCTACTGCATAATACAGAGGACTTGGACAGTGACCTACAATGCTACTTCATCACCTGGGTTGAATTATCTCAGCCAGTATTAGCCACCTAAAAATTAGCTGCCTAATCTATGCTAGTGCTGTGGATTCCTTCAATGGAGATAAATGAACCTCTTCAGCGCTACTATTCTCATCCCTAGGCAGGTATTCACAGTGCATAAGATGAATTGTCCTTTGGAGATGCCTCACTCTCTGTGAATTTATCTACATGATTATGATAGATCAGGTACCTACATGTTAGGTGGGTAAAGTTGGATATGATAAAATTCATGTTTATGCATTTGATAGTAATGGCATTTCTTCTGTGATTAGCACAAATCTTACTATCTTACTAAAAGATACCTTGGGAACCAAATCTAAGAAATTTGTGAGGAATAATTTCACCAGAGAAGAAGACTGATTTGCTCCAGAGAAGAAGTTAAGCAGCCACTGATACAAAAATCTCTCCATACCTACTGCAAGTCACGGCAGTTATAAAAGAATGGGAGCAATACCTACCGTCCGGGAGGTTTAATAACATCAAAAGATCTTCTACGAAAAAGCTATCATATAAAAGCATTATGTAGAATACTGGCAATATCTAGGGAAGCTCATCTTATTATTACTGTTCTTTCTTCTCCTCTCTTGAAAAAATAGGCACTCGAAATTTTTAGAGCAGTATCTTATTCCTGTGTGACATGAACAGTCATTTTTCATTTGATTAACAATGCTAACTTACCTTTTGCAATAATAATTTATAGACAGTAAATTAAATAGTATAAAAGTATCCACTTTGAACAAATATGAAATGCCAGTTTTACCCAGTTGCACGTGGTGTTAAAAATTTATGTTTCTCCCCCTCTCCAACAATTCAGAATTGTTTCTTCGTAAGTGGTGGTGTTTACTCTGTGTGCTCACATGCACATTGAACGTAGGGGACTGTATCCCTTTCACTTAAAACATAAAGCAGTAGATTAGTTTTTAAGAAAGCTGTTCAAGTCTAACTGATATTAGAGAATAGGAATGTCACAGTAATGTGGGAATAGAATACATTGCATGAAGCCAATAAGAAAGCTGTGGATATTGTTTTTTCTGCAGAGTAAGTGAAAGAAGATACATTCGATAAAATCATACATGAAGCTTATTTTAAGCACTTAAGAAAAATTGATATAAGGAATGATACATAATAAAATTAGGTCACACAGAGTAATTTTGAAGTGAGTGACTGTTACACACATTTTAAAGATATACAACGTTGATCAAATTATATGTCAGTATGACAAGAGCAAAAAATCTTTTGCAGCATTTTTTTAGTGTTGTTTAAAGAAATCTTGAAAATTCTATTGTGACTGAAAGTTCATCTGGAAGGTTTTTTTCCTCTCCATTACCTACGCCTTGGTGTTTTGACAGATTTTATGTGCTTAGCTGAAGTACTGACTAAAACAAAACTGTAATTTTGTGAAGTAACAAAATAAGCAAATACTATTCAGATTAAAAGGAAAAAAATATTAAACAGCGTTAAGGGTGAGAGGAGATTCAATTTATTTCAAAGAACATGTTTTACACTGCACAATTTGAAACAAATGAGTAGCACTTTTATGGAATTTATTTCTCTTTTTTACATATTTTCAGAGAATTACCTGTTATCTGCATTAGGATCTTTTGGGTTTTGCTTTCTCTTATAATACTATTGCATTTGTTCATATTTCTAGAAAAGTAAAGGTCCATTTCTAATAATGAAAAGGGTGATTTAGACAATAGCATCACAGTTTTTAAAGCAATCTTACAATTTAACTTTGACTTCTGTGTTAGTCCTGAAGTTATTTAGAATAACCTGATACATTCTAGGGTCAAGCATCATTTGGGAAACATCTATTACAGGGAATTAATTTAAAAGTTGGCCTTGGAACAGGAAATACTATGAATAGTGTTTTTACTTTGTGAGTTTACTTTTGATGAACTTAGGTGTGTAATAGTCATAGTTTTAAGAAGGTTTCTACATAGACAAGCTGTTCTAAGACAGAAGACAATAGGGTGACAATATTGTAATGGAGTCATAGAATCATGTAGGTTAGAAAAGACTTCTCGGATCATCAAGTGCAACCATTAACCCAGCACTGCCAAGCCCACCCCTAAACCATGTCCCCAGGTGCCACATCCGCACATCTTTTGAACACCTCCAGGGATGGTGACTCAACCACTTCTCTGGGTAGGTTGCTCCAATTCTTGTTCCTAGTGACTGGGCAAAAGAATACTCAGTGTACGACANCCAGCACTGCCAAGCCCACCCCTAAACCATGTCCCCAGGTGCCACATCCGCACATCTTTTGAACACCTCCAGGGATGGTGACTCAACCACTTCTCTGGGTAGGTTGCTCCAATTCTTGTTCCTAGTGACTGGGCAAAAGAATACTCAGTGTACGACATTTGTTCCTCATCTGGCATGACCCTGAAGCATTTTCAGAACTAAGACTCATTAGTCATTAATCTCGTCTGCAGGTTATTAAGTATCACATTTGCCAGAATTCTTCATGATCAAAACATTTTCAAATGAAGAGAGGAGAGACTGGGAGAGGGTTTTTGAACTGCCATGCTTGGAAATGACTTAAAGATCTTAAAAATGGATTTAACTCTTGGAACAAAGTCTTTTGATAAACTTGGAAAATGTGTTGCCTGTCTGTCCTAAAAGCATCATGAGAAATAATAATAGTTATGTCTAGAAAACTTGGGAGCTGCTGTGGCCATCCTTAACAGCGTGGATACCTTACTCCAAAGGGAACAGTTTTTATGTCAGTCATGGCTCAGGGGTAGGCACTGATGAAACATGTAATTTTAAGTTTCGAGCCCTGGTTCAAGAGAACACCTTAATTTACAACAGTGCTTAAATTTATGCACTTGTCTGACAATTCATTCTTAGCTGGACTGAAGGAAATTAAGTGATAGTCTGTTAGGAGGACACAGAAAAGATACTCACTTTAACAGCTGTTTAAATTACAATTACTTGATCATTAATTCCTCATTATCCCATACAAACCTTGGTGCTTCTGAAGAATTTGTGCTGTTAATATATTTTTCAGTGGAAACTCCAAATGTATCTTAGAGATTTAATAAATATTTACAAGTGATATGTTTGTGAGTTGATGCAGAACATGCAGCATTCAGCACTCTAATGAACTTTAATGCTTGGCTGAAAATCTGGGAATAATTCAAAATTTAAATGTCTAAAATAAATGTCCTCTAAGGGGACTTTCCCACTAAAGCTTTCTTTACTTTTAAAGAGTAGCAGAAGTGTAGCTCTTTATTTGTTATTTTGTATACACCCACACAGTTCTGAAAGTGAAGTTTAATTCTCTTACACAAACGGACTGCTTTTTATGAGGTAATATACTAGATGTAATTATCATCACAGGAGCTTTGTTCAGAGTATTGCAACTTTTTAAATGCCATCCTGTTCGTCATTTAAGCAGACAGTAAAAATACATATTTATATAATTATTAATATTTAGTTATGCAAATGGCTCTTCTATCTCTATTCTAGCTGGAAAACAAGGAAGCCCTAAGCAGATGCTTTTCTCTCCTTCTTGGTATCCTGCAATCCACAAATGGATGCTTACTTATTTTGCAGGATGTCACAGCTCTTCCTTTTTCCCATGAAGGTAATTTTTTTTTCCAGTAGTAAAATATGATTATGACATCCAGACCTATATCTCATGGCACTCTGACTCCAAGTTCCCAAATACCTGATTTCTCAAAGGATTATATGTGTAGGACAAAGGAAGGTTAAGGAGAGTAAGATTAACAACCATATTCGATTTCAGCAATTTATTTTCATGGACTTATTCCTGTAAGAGAATTAGAAATCAGGTCCCATAGACACAGAATCTGGCAGGCATTACGTGGAAATTTCCTGTTCTTGACCATTTAATTAATTCAATGGAGCTGATAATTCTAATTAATTTCTTCTCTGGTTTTCTGAATATTCTGCTTCACCCTTGGAGAGAAGAGATGATCTCTTTTTGCATCAATCCTGGAAATACTATTTGTTACTTTTAACTATGGATTTATTGCTAGATAGAGACACAAATTTGGAAGCCTTTCACGTTTTGAAATTTCACCTCTGTTCTTCATTTCAGCCTGTCACCCAGTGAATTTATCAGTGTCATTTATGTCTTGTAGTTGTGAATTTTTATCAAAGCCTCAGGCATTGCCATAAAGAGTCCAATTAAAATATGTTCAATGTGTTTTGAAAAGTTGACTTTGCTGCAGTTAAAAGCATGAATTACACAGACTCACCTGAAGCATTTAATAATCTATGTTTTAAAAGGGTTTGTTGACGTACTCTATTGAGTTTGATGCTAATGAATTTGATAAAAAATAATTTTGAGGATAGGGCTTAAGTTTTCAAAGTTACCTCTAATTCTAGGTATATAAATTAAGTAGCTAGTTACTTAGTGAAGAACTCACATCTCTGAGCTGCAGCTATTCTTCACCTGTGATAATCAGGACAAACCATCCAAGGGCATTCCCACAATCTGAGACTAAAAATTAAACAAAACAACAGAAAAAACCAAAATATTAATATATATTTCAAAATCTGGGATGCAACAAAAACTCAGAAATATTGCTTAGAATATTCAGTTTTTTTGGTTTATACTGCATTATTGGGCATTAATGTGAATAATGAATAGTGAGACAAAAAGACAGGATATTTGAGAGTCTCATTTAAGACCCCCTTCCAGTGAAAAGCTGGACCAGATGATCTTTTTGAGGTCCCTTCCAACCTGGACTGTCCAATAATTCCATGAGTAGAAGACTGCAAGAGGTAGCTACAGATTTCAGGAAACTCTGGCCACACACATGATGGATTCTACACCATCTGCTGGATAATAGTGTATAGCTGGGGTCTAAAAGAATGATATTATGAATACTATGTGTATAGTCACCTTGGGGGATCAAGCAGCAGGAGCAATTTCTGTTATTAAAGTTCCCTAATATTCTTACTTGCATTAGTACAGAGTTGTTTGAACATGAATAAGCATATATTCAACAGCCTCAGTGAGATACGTAAATAAAATCATACTTTTTTGAGGAAAATTATTCAATGGCCTGGATCCTGAAAATACATTATTCCAGTCATAGTGAAATCTGTGGAACAGGAAAGCCTGCACAAAGAGTAAAACACTCTTTGCAAAAAAGGCTTAAGTGTACTTGGGATTCTTCAGCCTACTATGTATATTCTGCTCAGAAACAAAGGGAAGGAAAACCAAGATATTCTTTATTAGTGACAATAGTACTAGTATTGTTATTAGTACTACCACTGATATAATTACTACCAACATTATATAATTATCATCTACAGTATATGATTATCACTATTATTATTATCATCTTCATCATCATCATCATAATCATCATTATCATTTAACGTAATATCTTTAAGAGACTCAGAGCTGTATGATATACTGGTTTGTGGTCTAAATAATGAGTTACAGAGCTACTGATAATACTTTTACAGTGGCCACTGGGGCACATTGTGGGTTATCTTTTGAAGCCACATCCTAAAGAGCATGCATACCCACATATCCTTCTCAGGAACAGATCCTCAGTCAGGCCGGGTGGACTGGGAGGTGAACCTGAATTATGAAAATCTTGGTAGAGGGTCCTCTGGGAGCTTGAAGGAGTGGCACCACTGTCATACTAAGACACAGTTTTCTTTATTTGTGTGGGCTTTTTTTTTTCAAATCTGAAAGGTATCAAACAATGCAAGGTCAGTGCTACTGTCCAAAACAGTGGGGTGTTTGTGCTGTGAACCAGGAGCATGGAGGACTGCAGGGACACACACAGCCCACTGGTGTCGTGTGGGAGGACACAGTGCAGCCACAGCAATTGGGCTTCAGTCACTTGTTTTCTCAACTTCCAAGTGGAAAGTACCTTCTCAAAAAAACATGCTTAGTCTTTGTTTTTGCAGGAACTCTTGCTTCATGCCAAAAGAGAGCTTGGGAATCAACTAATGTTCATGTATCAGGACTGGGACCTAAAAACAAGAGCTGGAGAGATAATCAAATTTTAGGCCGCTGGAAACAGTGCAGATGATACAGAATGTGCCTTTTCTCACTGTTCACTGACATAAGTTGCTGCTTAAAAATACAAAGAGGGAACTATTGCAGTACTCTCTACTGTAAAAATACAAAGAAGTTTGGAAGAAGATCAGGTCTTGGTTATGAGCCCCTCCAGAGTTCTTAGGCTCTGATATTCTACCTAATTAATGGTGTCCTGGTTTTGGCTGAGGTAGAGTTAATTTTCTTCTTAGTAGCTGCTGTGGTGCTGTGTTTCACATTTAATATGAGAATAATGTTGATAAGACAATGAACTTTTAGTTGTTGCTAAGTACTGCTTGAGTCAAGGACTTTCCAGAGTCTCTAAGCTAGCAGAGAACATGGCCAGGACGGCTGATCTTAATTGGACAAAGGGATTTTCCATACCACAGAGAATCATTCTCAGTAAATAAACTGAGGGGAGCTTGTTGGGGGATGATTGCTGTTGGGGAATGGGCTGGGCATGGGGCAACATGTGGCAAGTGATTTTATTGCGCATCACTTGTCTCTTTTGGTTTTTTTTTCTGCCCTCTGTCTTTCCTTTTCATTGTTATTATTATTATTGTTATTATTGTTGTTGTTATTGTTATTATCATTAGTATTATTAGGTTTATTATTTTCTCCAAGGAGAAAAAATGAACAGAAAAATATAAATAGGTGATATCTATTTAGAAGATGAGAAACATAGGAATAAAATGAGGTATGTGACATCTTATCAGGGCTCATGGTTGCTTTTTGCTCATCTGGACTATACCTAAGTACTGACTCATCATTATTTCAGATTTTCATTCTATGGTATTTTCAGCTGCATATTACCTTACTTCATCTTCTCACCCAGACTGGCTCTCATTCTTGATATATATATATATATCTTGCATACTGCAGCATATTCATATTAAAATTCTTCAGAGAGTGCTTTAATTCTGCTATTTCCTCCATCCATTCTACACACAAAAGCTCTTCTTGCCTTTCCTGGATAATCCGACTTTGTGCTAAAATTAAGACCAATGATTCAAACTCTTTCCTGTTTGCTTGCTTGTAGAAGTCAAATATTCTAATCAATCTGTTTGCTTAGGACTATTTTCAGGACACCTATTACCTTCATATTGACACTCTTTTATCTGAGCATCTATAACCAGCAATAGATCAGATCCATTCTTGTCAAAGAATTTCAAGATCCTCATATGATAGAAATGCAAAATAGATATGTGACAAGCATTCATAAGTGTTTCTGGAAAACAGCAATTTTTTCCAAAATTTGAGCTTTTGTTAATTTGCTTGGAAGGCCATGGTGAATGTCAGTTATTTGCATTGTTAGCAGACAGTAACGTGGAATGTCACACAGGTGATCACAATGAAATTGAATTTTCCAACAGTTAGCACATAAAATGTAACTGAGAATGCTACAAAAAAAAAAGAAGGAAAAATCCACGGAAGAGATATTTTTATGGCATCAGTATAACAACGGCTGGCAAGCCTATATGTTCTAAAGCCTTTGACACAAAGACAATCACTATAATGTTACCAGAAAGAGATCTGTAAGTTAACAAAAGTGTTTGCTTTTTGTACCAGTAGGGGCTGTCTACGAAAGGCCATGGGGCATTTCACACCATTTCATTCAATGCCTTCATTCTGGAAAACACTGGTGTTTCATGTGCAACCCAGGTGCTTTAGCTAAATACAATATCCCACACCAGGAAAACGTGTCTTGCACAGGGACTCATTACCTTGACAGTTTAAAACTGCTCGTAAAATTCCTGAGTGATGCAGGGAATGGGCCATAACCTACACTGTGTTCAGATGCTGCCTTCTACACCCCAGTGCTGTCAGGATCATTTCTTCTCTCCTTGTGAAAGCCAATACTAGTTTGAGATATATTCATCCTAACCTTCTTGGTGACGGTGTGGGCTCCTGGGCACAGAGAGGATCGTGGGCAGAAGTGAGATGAGAGCACCTGCATCCTGCAGACTGCCTTCCACCCTGGCAGCCACACGCTCCACACTGAGAACCCATTATCACCAGAACAGCTGGATTGCTGGAGTAAGACAGGTGTAGCACAACACTCTGTTATGCCTTTTGTAGTCCTAATTGCTAGTTTCTGGAAAGAACAAAAAAGATTCTTATAGCTAAATAAATATGTATGGAAATCCCTTTACAGCTTTAGATGAGAAACTGAATAAAACGCTTTTCCACGGATCAGTAATATTCATAGATACGAGCTAGAATTTTATTTTTCAGTATAATTGTCATGGGACTGAGTCTGTTATTTCTAACATCTTGATGAACTGGTTTCTTATACTTGAATGAAAGTAACTGTGCATTCACAACCCTCTACTTTCATAGTTGTCAAGGGAAAAATGAAGACGGCTTGGTTTTGAATTCGCTAAGTGCTTTATTTTTACAAAGTGTCAGTTTATCAGATCAGCTGATATCAAATTCCCATCACGTCCAAAGTTGTCCAGATTTGAGCTCACAGTTAGTTCTGAGAAAGCCCCTCAGTATATTCAGCCACTTCTCAATGATGGTTACCCTCTGCAATGCGGGACATCAAATATTGTCTTGTACTAAGGTTTTTCACATCTTTAGGCAATTTGAAAAACAAAGTCATTTTCTTGTGCTTTCAGTTTTGGAAACTCAGAGAAAATCTTTTCTACTTAGCTGTAATTACATTTGCTTGTCCTTCCAAAGAGGATGTTCAAGGACTTTGTTTAAAAATCATTGGTTATGTTTAATAGCATAATAGTGTTTATTTTTGCTCCCTTCTTAATATGAGCCCAGCGCAAAGAAATGGGCGGTGGACTTTTATGGTCTAGGGAGTAGATATGTCATTTCTATTTGTGAAAACAGATATTCAAATCTTGCATGGATAATAGTTGCATTGTTAACAGACTCTACTGCTGAGGTATTTTGCTTTCAAAGTTAGATATGTGAAATACAGCTGCAGTTGAAAGTAATCTGGCTTTTACCGTCAAGTAATTATTGCTCACCTAACCTTCTCACCATTTTTGAGAAATAATATTATCTCCTACATTTTTAATGGGATTTTTTTTTCCTTCCTATTAAAGTTCTTACTGGTCTTGCTATCGACCTCTGATATGATCTTCTAGCTACATATATTAGAAAAAAGTTAAAAAGAGGTTAGCAAGATTGATTGCTGTAAGGAATGTTTTTTCACATTGTAGGCACCTATGAATATTTAATACAACTTTGTATGTGTATTTTTGGGTTTACTTCATGCCAGAAGTTCCAGGGAGTAAATGTAAGATAATTATATTCTACTTTGAAAGTGAACCATTTGGTGTCTTAAATGAGACTCTATCTGATGACAGTTCGCCTTTTTTACTAGGAGTAAAACAGCCCCTGTGGTTCCAAATCTACAGATTTTGTTTGGTTTTCTTACCTTAATGATGTAAGCAACCACGGTTCAGAAATAGTGTCACATGCGTTTAAAATTGTCTGTTGAGATGGACTTGTAGGATTGCATCTTTAAGCTCTTGGTAGGTTGTCATAAAAATCCAAAGGAGGAAAATGCTATGGAAAGGCATATCTTTTCATACCAAAGACAATTATTCTTTCCCATTCACCTCAGTCCACTTGGTAGCTGGCATCCTATGATTTCTTCCATCCTTGTTGAAAAGAAGCTTATAGACCTTAGTGACTAATGCCATGTACTTCTCTTTGGGCTTGTATTGGCTGTTCAGCATCTGCAGAAAAACTTAGCTCCCTGTCTTGAAGTTGAATTCTCAATGACTCATTTATCTGATAGTTCTAGTGTTGGCTGTAATACAGTTATTGACAACCCTCAAGGAAGAAACATACCATTCATGCTCTTATTTCCACCATCCTTTTCCCAGAGGAAATGGATTCAAATTCTTCGTTCTTCTTCCTTTACCTTTAATCTGAAATATTCTGAAGGTGAGGATGACCGTACAGGGATCAGAATCATGACACAGCAGTCATTTACTGGATTCTAATTATTAACAATTTTCACAGCTGTCATACAGTATCTCAGTTTTAATTTGTTGTACTAATAAAAGGAGCAGCCTTATGGGTTAGCATTTAGAGACTGCTACTTACTATAAAAGGCTTCCCCAAAATTAAAATAGTGCATTTGAAATTAAAACAGTGAATATGTTGCATTAATGAAGTCATAAGCCATGCTCAGCCAAGCTGCTCTGTGTCACTAGAGAAGCTTTAATCAATCAGATTGTGTCCTTTTTTTAATAGCGTTTCATTTGAAATTGTTCAGAGACCTGTCCTAAAACAGAAGACCATGATTTAATTTTTAAATTCTTGAACATGAATGGTCACAGCAGTTGAAGATTTTCCATAACTAATAAACTAATAAAAAGATCTTGTCTGGATTTAACATTTACTCCTATTTGATTATTTGATTCCCTAACAAAGGTGGAATGAGGTAGTAGCATGATATCTTGAGATCCCAGTATGTCAGTTATCAAATCAGGTCAAAAAAGACATTAAACATAACAAGTACTGATTATAATGATGTGGCCTAAATCTAGAAAAAATGTTGCATTGGTTGGGAGTTATCTTTCAAGTTTTAATTATCTATCTAGACAGAAGCAACTGTGTAAATTTTGATGAAAATAGCATATATATTACTGGGATTTGGGAACACTGAAAAGAAATTATTTTTGGCAATTCTTAACATATTAAGCAACATTACAGACTGTTCTGAGCACCAGTGGGATTTGAAACCAGATCAATTACTAATTGTCATTCAGCAAAGAGTCTATCACCTTCTCTGCTGTATGAAAATTAACATTGTGTTAGTAAGAACAACATTTCAATGGAACAGACTTCCATTTGAAATTCGTAATCTGATGAAACTGAAATGTATTTTTTCAGTATGAATTATATATTCCAAGTTCCTGCCTGGCTTTTTTTCCAAGTCCAAGCTTTAGCTTGTTGTAAATGGTCAAAATTAAAAGAGCTACTGCAAGAATATAAAATTTAATATATGTGGCATAACAAATACAGATCTTGGTCTTAAACTACTCTGATGATTCTCGGAGCCTAAGGCAATTTGAGTACTTGTGCTTTAGAGTAAGAACACTTTTTTTCAGTTAAACATTTCCTTTCTATGGCTTCTAGTCTGTCTGCTACTGTCATACGGATAATTTGAGATAAGTGTTTGCTTGAAAAATTCCCAGTGACTCCAGTGGGCTTAAGAATATTGTCCAAGAATGTATTTGCTCAGCAGGACCCCAGATGATATCAGAGACAGACCCAGAAGTGCACCATCACCTTCTCCCACTCCCCTCTGCCCTCATGTCTGAGGGTAAGAAGGAGTGTGTGGGTGATCAGGCCAGGGGGAGCAGCATCATATCTGTGATCGGGGTTGGAGGATTGTGAATGCAGACATGCAAGGATGCTCATCTGCTGTGCTGTTCAGGCACAGCCTAAGTGCACTTGCTACAGGACTCTGACAGCACTACTGCAGAGACATTTTTCTTTCTTTAAAAAAATAGAGTCAGTAAAACCTTGTAAATGCAACATCCATTTTATGAGGTTAAACCAAAAGGCAGTAAAAGAAAGAGTCAAGGGGTTTGGTTAATCTCATTTTCTCTCAGTGTAACTTCAGGATAAGTCTGACGTCTTCTAAGAATAATGGTATGTTTTTTTCAAGGGTCAAAAAGGTTTTATACATGTGTAGGGTTAATATGTAAATCATGGATTTTTTTGCATCTATGTGCATGAACATTATGTATAGAGCTGCACCCATGTGTATATGTGTGTGACTTGACTGGCTTTTATAATGATAGACATCAATATTACCCATTAGAAAAAGAATGTGTTCTGATAGCACACATATTGCTTAAAGCTGTTGGCAAAATGCATAATCAAAAAAGCACATTTTTCTCCTGGTGATATTATTTATTTGTTGTTCCTATTGCATCTTCTACAGATACTGAGCTACTGAATCATTTGTTTCATTATCTCTTTGTACTTTCCAAAACATTAAATTCTTATCTACAAGACTTCAATCGAATTCATATTCTTTCTAAAAAGACTTGGAACGTATTGGTTTTTCTCTTATTTGTTGGACAACAGATATCACTGCTGACATCTGAATTAAAACTACTCTTTTATGCAAAACAGCAGGACAACTTTAGTTTTGTTAATATTCTGAAGAAAGGAGATAAAAAGGCCTGAACATTTATAGTGTATTAAACAGAACATGAAAATATAATTCCAGAGTATTCTGCACATACAATTCCTTTATTTAAGGGATGAACATTGACACAATCACTGTCTTACAGGTTTGGAAATTGAATAACAAAGCGGTTATGACTGTTACTATCACAATGCTAGTAGCCATTTTTCAGTTTCCTGCTATAGCTGTTTGCATTTCTTTCTCCGTGCCTGTCAAATACCAAATTAATAGATGCACAGTGATTATCATTGATAAGAAACTGGTACTTACTATAGTTTCCAGTACTCACAAAGTGAGCATCTCATCTTTTAAGCATAAGGAATTGCTGCAGTTATCACATTATGTGCCAAAAATTAACAGGTAATCTAACAGTTGGATTCACCATCACAGGTGACTCAGTTTGGGTACAGCTAAGACATAAAAATGTCTGTCAGATCTTGAAGAATAAAAAGTGTTACAGATTGCTAGACATCTGTAATCCCCCACAGACACTTATCAGTGTTCCCCACACAAAGTCAGTGAACTAGGCCTTTAAATTGCAGGAATTATTATAGCAGTTACCAGCCTGGCTGGAGGATAACCAGTCTCATCCCCTTCTGAAAGAAGGAGGTTACTCATGCCTTTCAGAGGCAGTTCCAAGGCAGAGCTGGCTAATATTTCACTTTGCTTTACAGTGTTTTCAGTAGATTTTTAGGAAATAATATTGGGAACTAGGAGGTAGCAGTGGTGCTTCCAGCTCTTCATGGTTTGCCACTAAGTAGAGATAAAATATTCTATATATTTTAAATACATTTTTCTATAAGAAAATAAATATTTACTCCCCACCCCATGCCTGTCTTCCTTTTGTACTATCTTTTCCTGTTATCTCAGCACTTGTTGGCCAAAGGAGAACTTGAACAGTGATACTTTACTGTTCTACCTACAAACTCAGCAGCTAGAACAAACTCTGATCTAGGTCACTGATGCACAGAGCTTTCCATTTTAATTTTTGTCCTCTGCTCATGGGAAATACATAAAGACACTAAAGGGATAATGGGTCTGATTCAAAGCCCTTTGTGGGTATTAGCGTAGCTGACAACAATCCTGTTTCACAGCAACTTCTGAGGTCTGGGGATTTGTTTTCAACCACTCCACAACAAGTAGATATTTCTGCTAATTGAAATTCTTTTGAAATGATCATTTTGACTATAAAATGGGACCTTCTTGAAACAGGAGGAGACCTGTTGCTTGGTAGTCAGAGAAATGGTGAGGGTTTCGTGTTAAGCCCCTCTTGCTGATAATGTGGGACCAGGTCTTTCATCCTCAAACCAAATAGATCAGAAAACCAATACTTCCTTCATCCAAACCATCAGGCAATTATGTATAAGTGGAGAATAATTTCCATTGATTCAAATAGTCTCTGAATCAAAATTATAGAAACAAATATGAGTTTCCCTCTTAGATTTAGCATGTGAAAAAAATATTCATGCAGCAATTTCTCAATATTCATGGAGCAACATTTCTTTAGTCAGTCTTAAGTGCTGTTACACTAAAACTGCATTGCATATTGTTTATTATAGTACTGTTTTTACTGTAGGGAACTCTCTAATTGACATTTTTTGTAAAATTTCTAATTGATAAAAGTCTTTAATAGAACTGACTTAGAGAAAAACTAGCAATTTTAATTTTTCAGAGTTTTTTCTTTGATGGACTTCGTGGGATTAATTTATGAACTCACAGTAATAATGTTGAGTTGTGATCCCAAACGAATATCCAGTTTGTAATCACAAAGAATTGATTATCATCTAAGACACATCTATATGGAAATACATCAGTGTCACACATGATGAACAGATATTGCTTTTAAAAGCCATTTTATAAATATAAACCAGTTGTTAGAAATAGTTAAAAAACTTATAATTGGAAGTTTTAGAAGACTAAGTAATTTTGACTCTTTTTTTGAGGTTCTGCTAACACTTTGACAAGTCTCAGTCCCGAGAATGCTGGGAGCCTGCAAACACAACTGTCATCGTTGGTAAAGAGTGTACCCATAAGAGTCATCAGTCTACTATATTTACTTTTTTACTTTTTTTTTAGACAACTTTTTAAATCTCAAGTCCACATAATCTCAGCATTTCCAATCTGATTTCCAACTTGCCACTATGTGGCATTTTCATATTTTGGAAGACATTCGTCCATAGATGTACAATATGTAGATTACATAATTGATGGCTGCGCTGTCAGCATTGAAACACTTACAAAATCTTTTATTCAGATATCATTGGATATTTATGCTTCATGATGTGTAAATTCTTTTAAGAAGTAATGGTTTTATTTATTATTTACATGTGAGTAAAGGACAGTGAGAACACTAACAGTTCAGCAATCAGTACTTCAGAATTCTTTTGCAACTGCAGTATTTTGCTGTACTCAGAATAGTACAGCCATGAGTACTGATTTTCAGGGACCTGTACTGTGTATGTGCATGCATGCACACAGCTCCCCATGACCCTCTCCATCTGCCATTAAAAAATTACCATAATTATTCCCAATTCTGTGAAGAGCTCTGTATTGTGCTATTGCTCTTTCCTTCTCAGAGTCTTAAACACAGCTGGATAGAATGTGTAAATAAATGTTCATGTTTTCACACTCTGAATGAGCAACAGTGGACAGGAGAGATTCACTGACTAAAATATCCAAAGAAATCAGCCTAAAGACACCATCTGAGCTGTTACTATTTGAGCAGCATGCAGCTTAGTGAAGCCTGTAAAATAGCTCAGGGTTACAAGATCTCGGGGTGTTTTAAGACTTTAAGCCCCATTATCTAAGAGCTAGTGATATTAAGGAGGCTTGGGAGAACACAGTTTCATGAAAGACTATTGCTCAGGCCAGAATATCAAGTTCAGGAGGGCCGATGTGAATAAATCTGAGTTTGCCAGACAGATGTAAGAGGTTTTCTAAGATCCTTTTTAACTCCAAATGCCAGCCTTCTGAGTCTCTCCACAGGATCTTCATGTCTGGGTTGTAGTTTTAATAGGGTACTTAATCACAAGAGACTGTGGAGTATCTCCTAAGTGAGTCTCCTCTGTGATCCAGGAGCATTAAACCCTTTCACGACCAGAGGAAGCCACAAGCAAAACTCGTAATTGAGACAAGAAAACCATAAAAGCCAGACAGAGCCTTTTGCTTGATGTGTCAAAAAGAACATGAAGGATAGGTTACATATGTGAACCCCTCTCTTCTTATCAGAAACAAGCTATATAATAACAATTGCCGTATTTCAGATTTGGCTCCTTTTTTTCCTCAGTATTCCAGTCTGTCAAAATGTGTCTCTCCATGAAATGGCTTCAGGTGAATAATTTTTTCTCACAGCAGAGAGGGAGTCAGCATGCTAATGTAAAGCCTCTAAAACTAATCAGCACAGGTGTTGAAAGCAAATTATTTGGCTATTGGCAACTGTACATCAACTCCTGTATGGGAGCTGCTGCATGAGATTGTTCCAGCCTTCAGTTTGATACAAGGGCAGAGAGAAACTCAGATATAGATCACACCCATCAATACTATCTTGGTTTCAGATGTCAATCAGTCAAAACACCTTGCATGAGCAGTACATAAACTGGTACAGAGATTTTTTTCTATAAACAGAATTAGTCCATTTTTGGTGGGGTGTTGTTTGTTTGCTTGTTTGTTTATTTTGATAGAATGCTTCTGTTGCAGGAAAGACAATTTAAAAAATTTATCATTTATCAAATTTATAAATTTATCATTTACCATTTTGCTGAGGAGACACAATGGCACCAGCTCAGACTGACAGAATTGTGTTTTGAAGTAAGCATCAAAACAAAGGAATAGTATCAGAACAGAAAATACACAGTTTTTATCTGGTTAGGAATTACTTCAAATTTCACTATACTGAATTAAAGAAGAAAACATTATAAACTTTTTCCACTGATGTTAAGGGAGGTAACGCAGCTTTTCAGAATTTTTTATTTCTCTGGAAAATTTTGAGATATTTTATCAACACCACGGTAACTCCACGGTACCAAATAAAAATGTACTTTCTCCCCATTTCTTGTCCTATATAGGTTACAAATTCCACAAGGATTTAATTTTTAAAATACATGCATTGTATATTGTCTATATACATGATATACAATATATATATTGTGTATATATATTCAAAACTCTGCTACCTTTTTATCAAAGTTCATGCAAATTCTGTGGTTTTAAGTTTGTTTCTTTTGTAAGCTATTAATCAAAAGTGGGAAACAACTATTAACCTCAAATGTTAACTCAATATTTTCCTTTAAAATTAAATAAAAGACAGAGTTAACACTTCTTTAAAGCATTCACAATAGCGTTGGCATAAAAATCTAACCCGCTGACAACTGCCACTCTGAAAAAAAAGACAGAAATTCATATTTATTTCACAGCCATGCAAACCTACCCATGATGTGTTTTCCTAAGGATTTAATAACTTTGTGATAGATCTGTGACCCATTTATACTTAGTCTCCAAGCAAAATGTGCAGTGAAAAATGAGATGCTTTGAGCTGCATGCCTACTCTTTTCTTTTTCTTGGAAGCTGAGACCCATGCTGAAGGCTAATTAACCTGTAAAAACTACAGTGTTCAGCTATTACATACGGACAAGTGGTTTGTTTTCATCACGAGCAAGCTGCAATTAATATTTGAGTACATATTAAATTATGGCTATTTTCATCACATCTCCAGATAATACCAGATCATTTTTGAGAGGTATTACTAAGGGAGAAACAGATTCAGAATATAGTTAAGAGTAAACTTACTCTTTTGAAATAAATAATTTAATTTGGTTTATTTAAACAGCACTTACTTTTTTCTTCAGACAACCTTTCATTGTGATAACACAGTCTAATAAAAGAATTAAATATGTACAGGAGAGAATAAATTAGTTATTTTTACACATATTTGTAGCAAAAGAAAGAAAAGTGCCTTTATGAGCTAATGAATAGCTACTGGGCACAAAACAAGGAAATTTGCAAAAGTCAGCAACTGAGATTCAGAGAGAAGTTGATCATCTGAACAACTTCCATGTCATCAAGAACAGAAAATAGGATATATGCTGTTTCTAGAGAAAATCAATTATTAAATGCAGTATCAAGATTTTAAGGCTATAATTCTGCAATATTTCTTGCAAATTTTTTTTCAATTTTGCATTTATTTTCTCTCCTTTTATTAGGGAATTGCTGAAACGATTGGTTAAATTTATACATAATACATTAATTTTGTTTCTTTCCTGCCTGCAAGAGTGACTAAGGCTTTCCTGCAATTGCCTGGGTCGGGGAAGTTTCCTCCAGGAAAGGGGAGCATAATGTAGGCAGCAAGACCAGAGCACTGATATGGGACTCAGAGGATGCAGACGTCATTCTTAGTTTTAGCAGCTCTCACCTATAACTTGAAAAAACCCACCACATTTATTCCATCCCTTATTTTATTTCTGTGAAAAAAAGTATTAGAAATATATAATACTTACAGAGAGGAAATACTTGGAAGACAGATTATTACTGTAAAATACAAATAGATGCGGAAAATTCAAATTCATTCCTAGGTTTTCTTGCTGCTGCATGCCTCTCAGTAGGACCACTTCAAAGGTACCATGACAAAATGTTCTTCCCTGTATAAAAATTAGGAAAAAAAATTGTGCATTTCTTATACTAATTAAAAAAACCCTGTTCATGACTTCTGAATGAGAGGCTGTGGGTAGTTTTTTCTATCTGTGAGCAAAAGAGTGCTGGAATTGCATGAGGGCTTGCTTTGCCTTGGAATCAACACTCTTGGGAAATGCTGCATCAGAGCTGAAGCTGAAGCTTGGTGCCTTCGTGCTGCTGTAATGAGAGATAATCGGGCACACATCTGCAGAATAGAAAACCTTCCTGGTGGGGATGTCCGGGAGTAGATTTACTTCAGAAGTAAGAGGTGCAGTACACATGAACCGCAGTTTCTATTTGAATCATCCACAAAGGGCCTGAGGGCACTAGACCCTGATCTGTGAGTCTTTTTTCCCACCTTGACCTTGGACTTGGCTTTGTCACTCCACCAGCCCGCTCCCCAGGGACCATTGAGTCTCACAGCACCGTGACACCCTGCAGGAAAGTGTATGTCCTACAAATCCCTCAGCTGCAATTCTGGAGCAGCACATCAAGGCAGAGGAGTCCCCAAATGTGCTTCTTCCAAGGGATGGATAAAGGACCCATATAAACCTCTGCTAGGTATGCAATTTGTGTCAGACTGAAGCACGGAAGTTGACATTAGTTTACCATGACTGAAAGTAGACTGCTTAAAAAGAAAAACAACAACCAAACCAAAAGTGTGCTTTTAATTGCATTTCTACTATTGTCCTTTATCTCTATTTTTGTCCCTGGAAACCATGGAAAAACACTCAGGTGGCAAAAGTATCCTTTCTGACAGACAGCTAACCAAGATAGCCTAAAGGCTGTGCTGAGAAGAAAGGGCTGTGCAACATGAGATGGGGGCTGAGCAAAGACCAGAGTCACAGAGCTCTACAAAACTGAAATACTGCAAGCTGTGTGAGGAAGAACCATGTCCGTGTTCAGTGGATGGCATCAAGAGTGGTGGGAGAAGCACACAGTGATGCTGGGAACTATTTCACAGCTGTTGAGCTCTTAATCCATGGCTGCGAGAGGCAGGAAAACCCCCAAAACCTCAAGACTGATGGAACAGCAATTCCTATTTACTGAGCAGCAAAAGACCTGGAGTATTTGACTCACTCATGCAGTGAAGTCACACAGTTCTGACCTGGAGTCAGTTTCTGCAAGAAACAACAGAAAATGGTACAGCTACTAGGGCCCAGATGGTTTCCCTAGGGTTAGGTGCAGGTCATGCATGCAAGCCTCATGCATTGTGACAGAAAACCACTTTGCTTTTACAGGACAGTCCAAGTAGGCCAGGTTATTTTTCATATGCATTGAGTATCAGCACACAGCATTCAGCATACATACCAGTAGTATGTTCCCCACACCAAGAAATACCTAGACCCCCTTCTCTGCAGTACAGCTACCATTTCTTGCATTTGCAGCACACTGAATTCATTCACAGAGCACCACAGTGCTGTTGTGGAACTGAGGAGAAAAATCTGAGCTGAAGCAGCTGTCCTTTCTATTGAAGGTTTGGAGGGATGCTGTGGTGGCGCCAGGAGGGAAGGCTTGCCTCATTCATCCGTAGGCAGAACCACCCCTCCACTTCTTTTGCAACCATGGAAGTAGCTTCTTTTTATCCCTTCTCCCTGGGAGCCACAAATGTGAAAAAAACCCTGAGCTATCTGAAAGCATTTACTGATTAAATAGTCCTTGCTCTCCTCATCCTCCCACAGGCACACTCCTGGGCCGGGTTGGAGACGCTGGGCAGACCATGTGCTAATACCCATCTGCAAGGGATTATCTGTAACGGGTGTAATTGTGTACCTAAGCCACACTTTGCAAAGTGGCTTCAACTCTTGGGCTGAGACTTCCATCCACAAAAAATTGCCACAAGTATATACAAATGATCCTTAATGCCAGGAACATACCGATCATTTTTATAAACTATACCTGCACCCACATATATTTCAAAATGCTATAAACAATTAAATTATCTGAAGATCACATCCCAGATTTGAATTACTGTCTCATTTTTTAACTACCGCTTCAAAAATTGTGGTGATAACAGAAATAAATTATTTCTCATCCTTAGTAATATTTTATATTTTAGTTTTCTTATGGAGACTTATAAATCCTACAGAATGTACATTAGTTATTTTCAAATTGTATTTTTACGAGTTATTTTTCTTCCAAATGGAAAACAAAAATATTTTCAAACTTTGCAGCATGTAAAATTGATTTTTAAATGCACATAGGGGAATTTTATCTCCTTTTGGTGAAGAAATAGGATAATCGTGAGAATGAAAAGATCAGGTTTTTTTGGTTAAGCATAAAACAGAAAAAGATAATCGATAGTTTTCTTAGATCCTACTATTTATAGCCTATGACTTGTTACTTGCCCCTTTTAATTTGCGACATTTGATTTTAATAAATTAATTACTAAGGCAGATAATTCTGATCATTTCCTTGAAAGTAGTTACAATGCTTTGTTAAAGTTTTATCCAAATTGTCTTCTAAGTTAAAAATACCCATTAATGAAATACAAGCCAATTATAGGCTACCATAAATAATAACAGAACTGAATATGATATACAGGCTGCGTGTAAAACGTGGGATTAAGGAATGATATTAAGACTATGAGTTTCCCAGTTTCGCTTGAGATTCTCTGCTGGTAGGTTTCAATGTGTATGGGTTTAAATCCTCCAAGCCTTGAGATGATTTGAAGAGCCCAAAATTTCAAAGTAAAAATTCGTGTAGAATTTATGGAATTGCTAATATCCTGTTCACATGTGAAAAGAGGGATTTTAATGCATATTTGGTTGCAGTTTGAACAACTCCCCACATCTCTCTTTGGGCCTGTGTGAGTGAGAGTTTTAAGTGGATTGACAAGAGTTCTTGAGAAACAAATCGCGGCAGCAAGGAATATTATGGAATATAGCTGCAGAATTTTTTGGCCACCTACAGACTGTAAAAGGCTATTTTGGTCTCCATCATTTCCCCAGTCACATTTTCAGATTACAAGCCATGGTGACAAATGACACATTACTTTATATAAGGGTGCCAGATACTGGCAAATGGAGTATTTTTGTGAAGCTTAGTTTAGAATAATTGTTGGGAAATGAGAGGGAATATGTTCATAGACTTTTTGTTGACTGGATTGTTACCAGTCTGTGAATGGAAATTAAAACCAAAACAATATAATCAGAAATTAGGAATGTGCTCTTCATTTGTACCTCAATATAGGAAACATCAAGGTGCTTATAGATGATCTTGTGATTTACTTTCTATAAAATATGACACCTGTCCTTTATGGTCTTACATTTGTTACTCTGACTGCTATCTTTTCCAAAAGTGGATATTGAAAATAGATTAATTATATTCTCACAGAATAGATTAATAACCCATCAGCCATGATGTGTTCCCAGAGGTGGTAGGACCTGCTACATGAATGGAAAATCTAATGTTGCAGTGAGGTTGGACAAAAAACACTTTCTATTTCCCAAAGCATCTTAACATCTTTCTTATATATTCATCTTACTTGTCCACTGCTACCAGTAGTTTCTTTTCCCATGCACTTTTTCAAAGCCTGAGTTCTCAGCTCTTCATTTTCCAGCACTTTCACAGTGAGGCTTATGTGTGACAGACATACACACCAGTGTTTGGCTGCCAAATGTCAGAATCCCTGCCCACAATCAAAGTGAGCTATACTTTCAATAGAGAAAAAAAAGATATTGGAAGCTGTAGTAATTCTGCTAAGAGAAAAGAAGACAAATGATCTCTTGCAGATAGGTAGTCAATACAGTTTTACAAAGGATGTCACTCGCTTGGTGGGTGACATTCTTCCTTTCATTCTCATATTTTTTAAACAATGACAATTTATCTTCATTCTTAGCCTCTATTTCTTCCATTTTTAATGCTGTTCCTCCTTTGTCACTCCATCCTTGTTGGTGACTTGAGTGGTGCCAAACTGCTGAAGCTGCAGAATCTAAAACAGAAGCCAAACTACCATCCGCTTATTATGTGAAATTTCTTAATTAACATTCTCCATACTACACAAAAACAATTCTGGCTCACCCTCTCTGACTATAAATGCTGCTTCATGTTGTTGACTACATCTTAAGTTTATCTGACATCTGACTTCTATATATGTAAAAATCTTATGTGGTGTTTGTGCTGCCTGAAGCAAAACTACAACACAAATGTAATATTCTAATTGTGTGTAAAACTGGAACACACATATTTCATACAGTCATGTGTTTGATAATTATAAAAAAGTACTCAACACTTTTTTCATCTGGTTTGGTAGATTTCATCTTCTGCATACTCTTAGTAATAATGAGATCTGCAACACACATCTATTTTAATAAATGTAGGAATAGTTTGAAAGATACTGCACTAAAATATAACAGCTTCCTCTTCTGAAATGAAACTTTCTTGTTTGAGCTATCCTAATCTTCATCATCACACAAAGAATGAAGCCAGGGGTCCCCATGAAAGATAACAGACCTTCCTACAGATGAGGGAACAGGATATGTACTGATTAATCTCGACCAGGGTTAAGAGCGGTATGTGAAGATGACTTCAATACTGAAAACTGAGGAGGTTGTCCCTGATGGAATTTGAGTGTGGGACTGACTCTAGACAAAGTAATTAAGAGATCATAAAATACTATTTGTTTCCACTTTGTTTAAAAACTGCTCTCTAGGGTGTTGACTTTCTCCGCAGGGCATGAGCAAAGAGTTACAATTCCACTTAACTTCTGTCTTTGATTAGTTTTTGGTTCATTACATTTCACTTATTTCAGTTCTTAGACATGTATTTCCATCATCCCAGCCCTAATATATGTATAGTTTTAATCATTTATTTTTTCAGTCTTGTCAGAAGAACTGTCAGTTCAAACCATTGAATCTTTCAGTAGAAACACAACAGGACAGATAGCTCGGTTAGTTTGTAGCTATCAAGAACTCTGCTGACATCAATTCAATACCAAGAAACAAGGAAAGACAAAGATCTGTATCTCAAGATGAGAACTGAAGTACAAATTTGTTCAATTAGGCATGAAACCTATCACTGCATTTTGTAATGCATTTATCAACCCAACAGTTAGCTTTATTCTTCAGAGCAACTCCATTGGCTTTGCATTTAGCTTGCATGAAGCTGTCTTTTTAAATCCTTTCGCCCCTTAATAACTCACTGCACATTACTGAGGGTAATATTTACAAAAGGAGCACATAAGGAACAGAAACATTTTTGTTTGTTCCAGCTTGGTTGAAGAAAAGCCCTTAACTGTAAGATGCCCGTGAAAAACACTTTTCATTGCAAGAAGCCTAAACAAGCCAAAGGGAAAAGGGCTGTCGGAGGAGCTACAAAAAATCAAAGCTCCATCTCCTTTTAGCGAACTTTTAATTATGACCACCCTCCCTGACATCCTCAGCTTAACAGCAGAGAAACATTCCCAAGAGCTGGAAGTGGCCTCAGAGGATGCGGATGAGGCCACTGCTGCTCCCCCCGCTCCCAGTTTAGCAAAAGCCCCACCACGGCCGGGCTCTCCCCCATACCAGGGAGGCGCAGAGGCTCCGCGGGATTCCCTGCCCGCCGCTCCCCGCAGCGCCNGCGCCGGCGGGCGGCGAGCCCGGCTGCCGGCACCGGCCACGGGGAGCCCGTGGCCAGCGCGGTGCCGAGGGGCGGCTCAGGTGGGGTGGCGGCTCCCCTCGGGCTCTCCCTTGCTGCTTTTTCCTGCTGCGTTCACTCTCCTCCTGCCCCCCTGCCTTCACCGAAGAAGGTCGATTTCTGGCGGCCTCGTCCCGCGGGGAGATGCGGCTTCCCCGCGGCGGCCGCCTGTGAGAAAGGGGGTGTGTTCCTACATGTATATACATATATATGTATCATATATATGGGTGTGCCTGTGTAAGTGACTGATAGCTGCGTTATAGCGTGTCATTGCACCGCTGTCCGACGGGGAGGGCCATGCCTGCGGGGGATCTCCGGCAGAGCGCCGTGTGCGCTGCTGGAAGCACCAGAGTGCGGAGCAGGGGGGCGAGGATCACGCAGAGCTTTCCGGAGGAACACGGAAGCTTGTCCCTCACTCCTTTTGCTCCCTTTGGACCCTCTCCTTGTCCGAGGCAGCCCGGAAGAGCGGCGCTGGCTGTACGCCGGTGGCGGTGGGCGCCGGAGAGCCGTGCTCCGGGTTAGAGGCTGGGAGACGGGGCGTGGAGAAGGTAGCGCCGCTGCCGCGCCAAGCCAGCCAGGCAAAGTGATAGAACCGGCACCAAATTTCTTCCCAACTTGGGGGGTCGATGTGCGTTCCATCTGGCCAGCGGCCAGCCGAGACCCAGTCACACAGCCGGCAGAAACGGCAGCCCGGGCAGCTCAGCAGAAGCGGAGGCTCAGTGAGGCGGGAGGGGGGCGGATAACTTTCCTGCCAGGGTACGGGGTGAGCGGGCAGCCACAGCTCCCCAGGACCGGTGGGAGCTCCACGGGCTCCGGGCGAGCGCCCCGGGGTAACACCGCCTCCCCCCGGCGGCCCGGCAGCTCCGGCGCCGCCCCCGGGACCACGCTGTGCCTGCGCGCCGGGGGTCGCGCTCACCCGGTGGTCCCAGCTCACCCTCCCGCTGCCCGTGGGAAGCGACTCCCGCCTCGCCGCCCGCTCACCCCTCTCCGGTGCGGGGGCCGGCCCGGGGGAGG
>VZRS01014475.1:1110063-1130334 GCA_013398055.1 Ifrita kowaldi
CCTCGGCTGAGCCCGGGGATGTGCCGGCGCCCGGAGGAATTATTTTGGAACTAGCACGGAGCGGTGGGAGGAGGACGACCGGCACAGCGTTTCAGCAGCTGCGAGGAGGTCGTCCGGCGGTGCTGTATAGGCAAGTAAGCGCTTGTTTCCTTTTCGCTGCGTTCCTTCCTCTCGAGTGACTTTTCTTTTTTTTTGCTGCTGCTGGTCTCTTGCTCCCGGGTCGGAGGCAGGATGGTCGGCGGCGCCAGCGGCAGTTCTCGGGGGTTGAGGTGCGGGGGGTTGGCGGCCGGGATTGCAGCGGAGCCCCGCTCCAACTCCGCCGGAGTCCGCCGCGGGCATCCCGCTGGTGCGGTGCTCCGGTGCATAGCCGGGAAAGAAGCTCCGTGTCCCAGCGCTTCCCACTTCTGCAACTGTAAAAGATGATGCCTTCTTACAGGCATTTCGTAATGTAAAATGCCTTCTCCTCTTTGCTGAGCTGTAACTAAATTGTAGGAGTCCCTTAATTGCTTTCCATCAGTGCTTCTTGTGGGAGAGAGGCAGGATGCGCGTTAGCCTTTCATATGCACTTACGGATTCAGCTAGAGAACCCAGAGGTTTGATTTTTATGCCTTTAACTTTCTTGTGCCCTGCCTGGTGATTTTCTTTGGGATGCTCTTGCTGTGAGGTTAAACAAACATGTCCAGCCTTGTTTGTTTGCTTACTTTTAGCCTGTGGATATTTATTGCTATACTTGACATGGCAATGAAACGAAAAGTTGACTGTAATTTATTTCAGTGTATGGAAGACAGGTCGTAGGCAGGGGACTAATTCTGCTCTCAGAGGAACTCCAAAGGAAGAGGCCCGTGGGACTGTAATCTCTTGCTAAAAACTCGGAGAGCTCAGAGCAGACCTGTCACATTGCAAAGAACGAATTCTGTTCACCTTTCAGCAGTGATAGCGTTTAAGCTAAGCTGCCTGCTTTCCTGTACCTATGAAAAGACCTGACTCTGAAATGCAGAGAATAGAGATGTGAATTCTGGGCAGGTTTGGGAGAAGGCAGAACTTTAGACACTGTTTAATTAAGTTTGCTCTTATTGATTTCCTCAGTGTCTTCTCCATGAGCCTGAAAACTGCAATCTGTTACAGTGACCTTGATGCATGTTGTATTCTAACATGAAAGCAGCACAGAATAAAAGTATTTACACAGATTTATAGCTAAGCTCTAATGTTTCACTAGGAGCTCAGTCAGTTTCAGTGAATGTGGTAGTTTCAGCAGGGGCACTGGGCATGCTATGTGTGTAGGAAATAACTTGGGAAAATAACTTGATAAAATAGTGATGAAAGTAAAAGTTGCATTGTTGGAACCATATGTTCCTGCAGAAATGGCACTGTGTGTGAAATGTCTGTTGAGTTTGGGGTATTTCCTTTTCCAATCAGTGAGATCTCTACTGAAAGAAGTGTGTGGGTGTGTGTGGCAATCTCAAGGCTTCCCAGGTTAATGCACTTTGAGTTGTCAGCAGCAAGAGATCTTTTTATGCACTGAAATACACATTTTTACGTAGATGCAAGATTGACATGGTAAGATTAAAAAATGTTGGGATGTCAGTATGGTGAACGTGTAACTAACAAAAGTTTATAGCTGAAAGATAAACTAATCCTTTCCCATAATGGTGGATGGAGATTACTGAGGGTAAGCTGGCTGAAGGGAGTGTCATTTGTTTCAGTGCAGTTTATGGAGAATGTTCCTGTGGTTTGTTCATATTTCTGACTCTCTGACGATGCTGTGAAACACAATTAGAATAAGTGCTGCTAGACAGTGGGATGCAAACCTATCCGTTACTTAAAACACTCAGCTTATTCTGTCTCGTATCAAAAAAAGTATAGTTTTTGGCAAACTCTGCCTATGATTCTATTGTAGTAGTTCCTTCCTCTGTTGCAGAGTGGCAGGCTTTCACTAGGCATGTGCAAGGGAGATCATGAAACACTGAAGCATGCACTGATCTGGAATTCATTTGGGCTATGTATTGCATTCGAGGTTTCCACAATTAGCATAAGTAAGTGCTTATGCCTGATTATACAAATAAATGGGGTTCAAAAATTGTATTAGCTTTGTCACTTCTGATGCATATTGCAGACCCTCTTCTTCCTTTTTAGTCCTTCAAACTAATCTAATGCTGTATCACTCTTTGCCTGGAGAGGAAGAAAACATAATTTAATGATTTATCATTTGACTTTTGCAGTATCTTGTCCCATAGCTATGAGATAATCTAATGAAGGTCCCCATCACTGAATTAAAGAACATGGTGCTCTAGAATTTCACTTACAGTCAGATTTTCCCCTCTTTTACATGGCTAAAGAACCGAGTTTTCACAAGGTCTGGGAGAAAAAAAAGAAATGTTGCTTTTTCTGTTAGAAACTTGAAAAGAAAGGGGAAGGTGAGACTTGAGATCTTTAAAGACATCATTAGAAACATCCACTTCCAAGATACCAATCAATCTCCTTTGCCTTCACACATTTGCTTTATGTTTTACTTGGTAGTTGTCAGAAAGCCTTTGTGCATATTTATACTTTATTTTACATTGTGGGTAGTTCCTAATTTTAAAAATTCAGGAATGGCCATCACACACTTCATTGTAAGGCTATTCTAGAATCCTGTTTAATGTTCTGTATCCCACTTGGCTTGTATTTTTTCAATTGGAGATTTCCAAAGTACACTATATTCAAGTTTATAGTATGCATTTTTGTTTTAAGTCTATGTAAATCTCTTTAATAGAGAAGATTGTTGACTTTGATTCAGAAATTTCAGGGCGAGCTCAGAAATTATTTTTCTTTCCCAGTGTTTTTCTTGTTTGCTCAGACATGCATTTTGGCTTGTTGGGCGTAGCTTTCATGAACTGACAGAAAAACCTGTAAGCATAATTAAAAACACCAACAGTTAAACATGATTTTTCTAGTCAGCCCCAACCCAGCTGAGTGTGTCATTTCTATTTATTCATCTTAGATTGACTATTAAGACAAATAAATGAGAGCTGTGGTCTGCTCTCAGTTCCCTCTGAAGTGCTCAGAGAAGTACCATTTCTTCATGCTTGTAACTTAGCACTGGTGCCTGAGCTGTCAGTATTTCTTCCTGGTAGTCATCACCAGGTCTGCTTGCATTCATTGTTCAAAAGCTAAAGAGTTGTGGTGAATGATAAGAAACATCAAATGGATTTAATGTATCATGTTTCTTGGCCCTTCACATGGCTGTGCTTTCAGTTCAGGTTTCCAGAAAGAGGCCTGAATGTGGTTGGGTTGAATCCCAATAGCAGTCTGCTACATCAGCATGCACCTCTGACAGTATGCTGTGACACTGGCTCACAGTGGCACACTGTGAAGACAAACTCCTGTATTTGCTCAGAGTTTTATCTGCCATAACTGGAAGAGTCAGAAAGCCTTACTGTTGTGGTGGCCAACCTAGATTTTCTGCATTACTGTTGCAGATCAGAGGAAAGAGAGAAAGCATACATTAAAAAACCTAAAAACCCAGAACTCAAAACAGGTCATGTCTCAAAGATACAGCTATAATCAACACTAGGGAATGCAGTGGAGACACAGCCAGGGGAATTCACACATATCTTTAATTATCCAAGGAGGAAATTACTATTCTTCTTGAGAGATTGATTTAGTCTTGAGAGATTGATTTAGTAGGTGATGTGTCTACCCCTTATGAAGGAGAGGAGCTACGTGATACGGAAACAAAGCTTTTTTCCACTGCACACTTCAGCTGTGGCTGTCACTGTCGTTTGGGACTCTAAGCCTTATCTTCAGTAATTAGCTCAAATTGGCCAAAAGAGGTGGAACGTTCTGTTGTGTGATGAATCTGGTGGTGCAGCAGCCAAGGGCTGGGTTGTTTCCTGGGGACTTGCTCTCTTCAATTTATTAAAGTAATGAGTAGAGGAAAGCTAATCAAGAAGAGTGTTTGGGATGAGATTAATTTTATGATCCGTTCTCCAGTTTATTTTGGGTAATGTTGGGCAAAACCATGAAAGTTCTTCACTGTGATATTTATGTGAGAGTAGTAATAGTTTTGACTTACATATATAAATGGATGTAATTTTTTTAACATAAAAAATATTCTACAAAATGGGATTAAGGTTTTGCACATGAGGCCAGAACATGGATAAATGATACTGCTGGACACAGTTTCCTGTGCCACTCAGGCACTTCAGAGGTAAGAAATGGATGGTTTATGAAAGGCTGTGCTGTATGTTCTACTGGGAAAAGCAGGAGGTCCAGGAACTGAGCACAGCAGAAACAGTCATGCCCTGATAGTGGCAGTGGATGTTCCCAGTGTGGAATAAAACTTGGAACAGAGTGAAAGTACCACACTGGTGCTCACAGGGTGCTTTTCAACAGAAATTCCTATGTAAGATGTGGTTGAGGTGAAGGCACCGATGTTTTACTGCTTTAACACTGGTATGGATACTGAGTCTGTGAAAGAACTCACGGCTTCAGGGATGCCGTGGGTGCAACTGATTGTGTGCTCAGATCCGCAGGTGGTTGTCATCTGGAACAAGGATGAACCTTACATTTTTTTTCTATGAAGTTTGTTCCTTGCTCTTAGATTTTGGTGTTCATTCCTTGGTTGAGATTTTGGTTCAAAGGTGTGCTTTTAAAGCTGATAAACATCAAGCACTTCTGAAGTGTTCATTACTTGGAGCTTCTAAGATAACATCAGAGGAGGAACAGTTTGTTGATCAGATTATTCTAAAGTTTGGCTTTATTTTATTTTTGGTTCATTCTCAATGTGTTTTTTCAAATAGTGAACAGTGTACTTAGTTTCATGTTGAAGATATTAGAAATGGCATTTTAAGTAAATTTTATATTGCTTTTGGTCAAATTATTCAAATAGACTCAGATTTAAGTGTGAGTAAAGGCTGTTTGACTAAAATAAAACACATGCCTTTTCTCCCTCCACTTTTTTTGTTAAATTTATTTAAAATACAGCTAACCATAAGGAAGTGAGAATGGGAGTGCTGTTTAGGACATTCATATTTCTTCCACTTCCTGTCAAAAACTAAAGGGAATTTCATAGTCTTGTACAAATGACAACTATCATGAGTGATAGTAATCATAGCCTCTGATTCTTTCTTGGTGTAAAGACTATTTTACTATTTTTGTTGAATTTAGTGTGAAAATGTCATTGATTTCAAGAGGTATAATACTAAGAACTAGGGAATATTTCAAAATCTTGTAAAAGTTTGATATTCATATTTAACGTAGCTGTTAATATTTGCCTTAATATAAAGCACTGATTCTTAATTACAGAATTGTTTCTAAAATGCTTTGCTCTTTTGCATTGCTATGCTAAATATATCTTCATTCATAATTATGTGAGATAGCTTTTTCTAGTTTCTCTATATGGCAAAATGTTTTGATTGACTCTTTTAACAGTTGTGAATAATGAACTGTATGCTTCAGCTTCAACAACACAAATGGACATTGATTTTCTTTGACTTGCTTTTGACCCCTAAAGAAGTAAAGTCATTAGAATTATGCTTGAAAGAGAACTCTTTGCTCTCTCTCCTATAATTTTATATACATTATAAACAGGCTTTGAGAACTAATCTATGCTAATCAGATTTTTTTTCAAGTGGAAAGATGGGGGGAAAATCACCAGCTCTGCAGTTGTCTTGCAGCTCTAGGTTTCATCGCTCACAGCTGTCTGCCTGTATCCATTACCAGTTGGTATCACAGCTGTATGTCCCTGAATGCAGCAAACAGTTCTTCTCACAACTGCTTCAATTGGTTATTAAATGGCAAACATTTATGTGACAGTGTAAGAGCTGGGTCAGTGCAATGCAGTTGTTTTCAAGTAACAAAACATGCACTGATGCATGTATAGAGTTCCACACTGAAGATAGGTTTTGAGTAAAAGTCAGCATCAGACCTGTGTCTCTACAGGTTTTAATGTCATTCTGTGAGTTATATTTTACTGTTTTATGAAACAGCTGTATGGATGCAGAATGCAAAGGTGAAATGTAAAAGATAAAAACGTAAAACATAGAAGTAGTCTTTTCAAAATCAGCTGGAGAAATGGATGCAAGAGCAAACTGGGGTTACAGTGCTGAGGAGCCAGCATGCTTGACATGTTATGAATGGGGCAAGATAGGGCCCTTCCAGGGGTGCAGTTCCTGGCAGGGCTCCCTGTCCCCAAACTAAGCAGCTCCATTAACCTAAAGGCAAAAATAACAACTCTGCTGCTTTTTCAGCTGGAGCAACTTCTCTGTCAAAACCAGTGACGTTTGTGAAGGAGTTTTATTGGAGGAAGCATACTGCAACTGTGCTAGAGGCGGTTCCAAGCAGAGTGTATAGAAATCATGACAGCATCTGATGATGATCACTGCTCATTTTATTTTAGCTCACTGAGATAAGAAAGGACCTTCCTGCATAATTGAATGCACAAGTAGATAATTTCTTTCTACATTGTGTCATTAGTCTTTCAGCTAGTTAGTTCTTAAGAATTTGTAGTAATAGTTCACAATATGCTTCTTTTCACAACTTACTGTCTTATGCAGTTGTGACGTTGTCTGGGCTGTTTCCTTGGGATGTCTTAATTAAAATTGCTTAAATTTCAGTTTATTAATCTGTTTTATTCATCAGCTTTCCTTTTCACTACATTAAATAACCTATTTAATCTCCAAAGGGAGAGCTGATCTTACTGATCAGTGATTATCTATTGTATTATTCTCCATGTTTTCAATGTTATTTATGCTTGCAAAGTTTTCTTGTTAATTTAGAAAAACCGTAAACCTTCTGATTTTTGGTAGGTGGAGCAAAGAGTATTCATTGCATGCTTTGATTAATGGAGAAATCCAGTTGTTAACAGTGATTTGATATTGCCATTATTCACTACGCTTCTGCACAACGTGCCCTTTCATGTACATCTTACTGCCTTTTTGTAACCTCTTCATGATGCTGCGATATTTTTCTGAAATGAAAATATCAAGGTTAATCTCAAGCATTATTCCCTCATGTGATACATCTTATACCCAACTGATTGTTTTCTTAGGTCTAAGATTCTGTAGTTTTTTGTGCTGTGCTTCTGTGTGTCTGTGTAAAACTCTTTACTGAGATTAACATATAATTCTTTATAAACCCTGTGTTTATAGGACTGAGTCCATGCCTTTTTCTCTTTGAAATGAGACTTGATTTTTGCTTTTAAAGTTAACTCTTTACTATTATGTATTAGCTGTATTTGTCTAACGGCAGCAAAGGCATTTTTTTGTGGAAAAAAACCCAAACATTTTTGGGAAATGAAAAGTAAAATATTTGGGCGTCAATTCACTTTTGGAAAATTACAAGAACATTATCCAGCATCTTTCTTTTAGTTTTAGAAGTATAAAAAGACGTAACATTTCCCCTGCTAGCTACTGAATGATAGTACTGACCACTGTGTGCATACAGCTGTATGCCTTCTCTACAGGTTTTTGATGGCTGCAGAACTGTGAGCCTGAGATCACAGGTAGCTGGGGTCGTAAAGATCTAGCCAGACTGCATGAAAGAAGGCAGTAAAATATAGTGGGTTTGCTTTTTCATTCTTTATGCTGTGATAGAAAAAGGATATATATGACCCTTGAAAAGAGGAAAAGGTGAATAGTTGCATTTCTAGACAAAGCAGAGAGAGAACTGCCAGAAGGATAGAAGCAATGTTTGATGAGGGAGCTTCTGTCTGTGTTTTTGAGAGGAAAGTGGTGCTTTCCAAGACGGCAATTGTTCAGTAATCTCCAGAATTGCATCCTTGAGAACAGATCTGCTGCTTGTGAAGAATTCTACCCGAAACATATTCCCTTTCCATATGAGAAATGTCCGTGTAAGGCTGTATTCAGGTCATTGTTCTCCAAAAGTTCCATGAATTCCCCATATTTAAAGCAGGAACTCATGTACAGGAATTCAGTTGCATCCTTAGATGGACTACTCCCTTCTGCAGGTGCATCTGTGGCTGTAGTTGAGATTCTCTGGTTTTTTGGGCTATCTGAGATTGGCCTCAAAGTGCACAAGAAGCAACAAGGAAACTGTTGATGTTTTTGTGTTGTCTCGTGTTAGGAGAGACGCAAAAGTGGCGGCATCATCAGGATTTCTCATTCTTTTTGACCTGCCATACATGTACATTCATGTACCTCTGTC
This sequence comes from Ifrita kowaldi, assembly GCA_013398055.1. Taxonomy (NCBI): domain Eukaryota; kingdom Metazoa; phylum Chordata; class Aves; order Passeriformes; family Cinclosomatidae; genus Ifrita; species Ifrita kowaldi. The sequence goes on from VZRS01014475.1 coordinate 1,118,209, forward strand.
TTAAGATGAATTCTGTGATAAATTTGGCCTCCTACACATGCCTGTTTTTATAATAGACTCTACAGTGTTCAGAAGTTGGTGGAGACTGTGGAGTTATGAGCCTCATTTCACAATTTTAATTTCTGTAGGAAAGCTGTCTGGGCACCTTACTTTCCAGCAAGTAGATCTGGAAAAAACAGCTGGAAGCACCTCTAGGTGATACTGTAAAAATATAAAAATAAGATTTTGTGCCTTCTAAATACTAATTCTGCTTCAGAGAAAGTAGATGAGGAGGTTGCTTTCATGGATCAAGTGTCAATATTACTTCAGCTACAAAGCAATACACAAGCTTAACTTACATCCCTCATTTTATGGCAGCAGAATTGTCTTTTCTGGATGGCAACGCGCATCTTAGATCTTCCTACATATAATATCTCTCTCTGGAGGCATTTAAAGTGCTGAAGAAACCTCTGCTCAAAAGCTCACAAAAACTGTGAAGTACTTTGAAGTTTTGCAATTACGGCTAAATGTCATTTTCTGCAGGTTTGTGGCATGTAAATAGCTGGAGATGCTACTGTGGGAAAAGCTAGTCCTTCATTTTTAAAAACACACCACATAGTAGTAAGCTGGATTTATGAGTGTATAAACTGTCCTGCTCTGTGTTCAAAACCTGTGGTCAAAGCTTTTTGTTAGCTTAAAAAGAAGGTTGCATTACATAAATACCATCTTTTATTTGAAAGATTTTCCTACCACCACACATCTGAAATACACTCTTGTATTTAGAAATCATGATAAACAACCTGAAAACATTCTTTTAAATACTACAGTGTAGTGCTAGACAACAAAAATTATGGTCTCTAATACAAGCCAATTGTTTTCATAGTTCTGGGGCCCATGCGAGGTATAGATTAGGGGAAGTGTTTGACTTTTTAGTTTCAGACTATGCAAATTTATCCAGCATAGTGAGTGCTCTAGATTGGGAATAACTGTATGTACCAATAGCAGATTGTGTTGGTTATGCTCGGCCTGGTTTTTGGTAGTGGGGGGGCCACAGAGGTGGATTCTGTGAGAAGCTGCTGGAAGCTTCCACCNGCCATGGGGCAGCAGTTTGGGAGGACTGCTGTTCGTGAGATTGGAACCACACTGGAGAAGTTCATGGGGAAACCTCTCCTGTGGGAGGGACCTCACAGTATCACAGGGGAAGGACTTCTCTCCCTGAGTAGTGAAAGAAAGTCCTCGGGTGATGAACTGGCCAAAATCCCCATGCCCTGTCTCCCTGCACTGTCAGTGGGAAGGAGGGAGGGGCTGAGGGGAAAAGGTGTTTCAAGGGCTTATTTTACTTCTTATTATCCTTCTCTGACTCTGTTAGTAATAAATTGACTTTGTACCTCTAAACTGAGCCTGTTTTGCCCTTTTCTCCTGGTCCTTATCTTGACTCATGAAGTCTTTGTTAATTTTTTTCTCTCTCCTCTGCGCAGCTGTGGCAGGGGAGGGTGAGCGAGTGGCTTTTGTGGGTGCCTGGCATTTGGCCAGTGTCAAACCACGACAGTTATATCTAGGCAGCCTTCAATTTAGGATGAGGGTTCCTCTAGAGTCTGCAAACCAAATCTTCAGAATGACGTTTAATACTCTAAAATATTGGGAAGTAAAAATCCATGAAGCAGTAATTTATGAAAATAACTTGGTGTGTTACTTGCAGCAGATATCTAAAGTGAAGGGTACTGCTTCTCACAATCAGAAGGCTTCTCAGTCCTGTAGCTGCTGGAAAGGAGACACTGTATGTTGTTCTCTGTGCAGAGGAGTGGTTCTTGGGGTAATCCTCATGGCAGTTGTATTGCTGATCTCCACAGCAGCCTGCCTACAGTTACTTGGAAAAAGAGTGCAGGTGTTTTGCAGGAGCAGGACAGGAATGATGTGTGACTGAATCAGCTCTTCCTTTGCCATGGGGAGGATGTTTTTCCACCGCACGCTTGGTTTTCATCAGCCTGGGAAGCCTTTGATTTACTGAAATACTCAAAGCAGCTTCTGAAGTGTGAAATTAGTTGTATGATGGTCCCTTCTGTCTGAGTAGCTACCCAGTGTGTAAGGCCTCGCTGAAGTGCTCCTATTAAAAGCTTGGACACAATATTTCTGCTACAGGTCAGTGAACATGCTGCAGGTGGTTGCTTGTGGCAAACCCCACATTTGGGGTGGGTGTTTTGCCCCAAAAAGCTTGGGCTCTGTTTCTCCTCACAGCCATTACTTATGTCCCTTCCAATCTCCCGTGTTGCATGTTGTAGCCCATCACGCCAATAGCTCCTGTGTTTGCAATCAGCACCAGGAAGGCGATGCATTAGGTTTTTCCTGGCCATCTTCTTGGCTGGTATCTTGCAGGACAGCCTGTGATTAGTCATGGTTATTTATGAAATTTGTAGTTCTGAGACTTGCTTTCGGGAAGCCTGTGAGTTCTCCAGCATAATAATCCTATAATGGTGTGATACAATGATATAAAAGTACATAATTCAGGGAAGAAGTAGTGCGTGGGGAATTTTTTTTTTGTTGTTCGTATGTACAGCAGTGAGCACAGATGGCACCTCTTTGAGATAAAGGTGGCATCACGATAGAAGTGACGTGATAGAAAAGGCTTATCAACTCATCTGTAGAAGTTCAGGATTAACATTTGTTTCTATTTCTGGTTGCTCATACTATATACAGAGAATATATTTCTTTTAAATAGCCATAAGGCATGATTTTTGCTTTTCAGCCAGTTTTTCCCTGAAGGGAAGACAAAATTGGTAATTTGAGAACAGCTCATTCTGATACTTCTGAGGATGGTTCCTAGTTAGAGCTTCACACTTACGATTTCCGCCCCAGTATTTCTGTTGTATCCTTTACTGGCTTACAGCTTGACAGTATATATTTTACACATATTTGTGTGTATACATGTGTTCAGAGTAGATAAATGTCTGTAGTAGATAAATATCATATGTGTGTCAAACATGGTACACTGTGTGCTTTTCAGACTTGATAGCCCTGGAATTTGGAAATTTATAATAAAACCATCTTTGATCATGAGAGCAGCCACATTACATGGCTGGATGTTCTTGTGGCTACTCTTACACCTGTGTAAAGTAGAGACTGGCCTGTGCTTGTACAGGGATTGACCCTGTTTCAGGTAATCTTTCTCAGTCTGCACACCTTTCTCAAATCTATTCAGAAGTACAAGTGAGGATCATCTTCCTGGCCTGTTAAATCTTCTCTTTACATGCCTCTGCTAGTTCTTCCTCCCTCACATCAAACTGAACCTCTCTTTTGTTTTCAAGGATTTTGTTTCGTAGAGCCAAACATTAGGCGCTGTATTTAGCAGCTTACTGAGGTTTTTGTTCTTACCACCAGCCCATCACTGTCTGAATTGCCTGATATTTCCACAATACATGTTTTCCGGTCCCTTATGAAAGTAAAAATGCTCTACTTGAAAATCTGCCTTGAAAACGTTCAGTTGTCATCTTAACTTCTACTGGGATGCTTGCAGATGGGTTCCATCTGGAGCTGATTTCAAGACTAAATGAGAAGTTTTTTTCAGTGGTTCATTTGCAATAGTTTTGTAGGAATAGCTTTATATAATTCAGTGAGATCTTAATGCCTGTTTCTTTTAATAATGGAAATTTTTCCTTTTTCACATTTTACTCCTGTTAATCCAATGATAATATTTACTGATTGTATACTGCTGTGTATTAATATATCCTGGCTCAGGGCATGAAAATAGTGTTTCGTGTTTCAATAACTACACTTGACTACTTAATTTTAAATTATTTAATATACATTTCTTTGCTAAAATTGCAGATGCTTGATGTGGATGTTTTTAGACATCTGCCTTTAGGCAGTACATAACAGACAAGGGTAGATTACCTGGAAATTTACTTTCAGCTTGATGAGACATCCCCTCTGTTTCCTTTACAGAGGAATCTTCAGCATTTGACGGCAGTTGTGGCAATGATAGGTGTTAGGGTCCTTGGACTTAGATCAGTTTCCATTTGTTCAGCAACATCAAATTCAAAATGTCAAGAGTTTAGTTTAAAAATACAGGAAAAGGATTTAAGAATGAACAGCTTGATCAAGAGAAATTACACATGCCAGTTTGAATGTACAGTGAATTAAAAAGTGCAGTGAATTAGTGAAGAGACGTCTTGCTCTTGAACCCCAGACTGTGAAGATGTGAAGTGTAGGGAGACCCAAAAAGAAGACATGAATTCTGGTGTTCACTGGCTCCTCTCTGAGTCACCATCATGCTCATGAAATGTTGGAGTGGGCAATGAGCATTCCAGCGAGTGGGCAGTGCTGGATGACTGCACAGCTGACCTGCTTCCTCCCTTGGAAAACAGATCTTGGTCTTTTGTTATGCTACATACTCTCTTCCTCAAAGTGTGTAATCCAAAAAAACATAGCAGACAACTGTACAGCTGGAAGAAAAGAGTGGTGAACCTGTCTTAACTAAAGAGAGGTGAGTGGGTGTGGTTTGTAGGCTGATCAGAAGCTGTGTGAACAACTGGTGGTTAAACTGGTCTGTTACAATTTTTTTTGATTGTCTTATCTACAAAGTAGAATTTTACATCAAGCTTTTTGCTGTGTAAAATTTTTGTTACTGAAGTTTAAGAACATTTCAAAACTGTAGGTTTTAATTTAAACCTACTTTTCTCAGTTTGGCAATGTATGGGATAGAGCAGGGTCTCAACAGTGAACTGGAACTCTGAATTGGATTTACTCTGTGATCATCACAGATTTGTGCAAGTTGAAGAAATTTCTTTTGGTTCATTTATCTCATTTAGCTTAAATTCATACTTTGTGGATGCATGGGTTAGTACTTTGAGACATCATTAATGAATGGTTACATAAAGCTTTATTTCCAGTAGTTAGAGACAGTGGATGCATATAGTATGTTAGATATTGATTTATATGCGTTTTTCGTTTCTCAGAATATTTTTCATGATCTGATAGCAAATTTCTGTATACTCAGTCACTAATTTCTCTGATGTATTAGGTTTTGGAAGAACATTACACAAACCTGGAAAATAATTTGATTTATTTTAGGAGCTTTTAAAATGGATTTGCCTACATCTATTCTTGACATCAATTAAATTTATTATAAAGTCATATTTGCTCATTTTCCAGTCTCCGTCTTAACTGATACATTGTAAGGAAGAACACTTGGAAGTCTTAGAGTTCATGTAGTATAATAAACACTTGAAGGAATCTCTCTGCAACCATTCTTTCTGTGAATAGAGCCACAGCTGCTAAATAAATATTTTATTTTTCTACTACAACACTGTAAAAGGAAATAGCAGACTATTATTTAGAGAGCTATAAATTCCCAAAATAAATTGCATTTTTGTTTGTATTTAAAAAAACAGCTGAACAGATGGGAAAGTAGTCCATGCTGCTTCTCAAATTCTGACTTAAAATAAAAAATCTGATCCTACATTAGTATTTAATTTCAAAACTGCTATGTGGGCAAATGGGCAAATCTGTATATGAATTTGTTATGAATTACATTTTTTCCTATTATCACAATAATTAAAATAAAACTGAGATATAGAAATAATTTGAATGAAAGTGAAAAGATAACTTAGTATGAAGTCAGCTAGAAAACACTGTCAAACCAGTTATTAACGTTTGCTTAACTTTCCTCTGGGCAGGTTTATGGTAGCACAGGTCTCTGGCTTTAGCATTGGCCAGAACATAGACTTTGAGATCAGACACACTTGTGCAACATAAACTCCTGAAGTCCTGCTTTGCTGTTATTTGCAGCTGTAGTGTTGTTTTGTTTTGTTTGGGTTTTTTGTTGTTGTTGGGGTTTTTTTTTGTTTGTTTTGTTTTTGTTTTGTTGTTGTTGTTGTTGCTGAGACGTGAGATTTATAGGGAATTATACTAGATTACAGAAATGAAATGATTGTTAGTAAGAGTCAGATGCTTTGATAAGAAACCAGAAGGGGCTAGGATGACTTCACCATCTTACTAAATACTCATCTTCTGGCAAGGCCTCTAATGGATGAGGCATGTGCATGTAGGATTAGTGGAAAGTACTGTGTAAATAGCATAGTACTAACAGTCTAAGAGAGTTGTCCCTTTAAAATAGAGAGAGGAGAACTGTCCGTAGTGATTCTGTCTGTCCCACAGCACCTCGACAGCTACTCATTCTGTAAGATGAATCAGCAAGCAAATGTATTAATTGCTGATAGGAGACATTAAACCACTTACAATTTATGTTTTGCTATCCTTGTATACAACAGATGCCCTCTAGGAAAGATTTTGCTCAGCTTTACTTTGAGGTGGTAGATCATCTATCAAGAATAAAAGCTCATATCCCTGGGTGGATGTGTTAATTGCCGGTTGGATTAATAATGGAGACTGTGTTATCCAGCTATGTGTTTGCACAAAACCTTTAGGAACTTTTATTGTCAGTACAGCTCCTTGTATGACACATTTTTCTGCAACTGAGTATGGGAAGAGACTGCAGACACATAAAGGCTTCAGACATGCAAGGGTTCCCCACCCTTCACCCTTGCGGGGGCATGTATGTGCAGCATGGAAACAGAAACTTCATTTTCCTAGGCAATCAAACTAAAAAACAATCACCTCTATGCCAGCATGTCCTTTGGTTTTCTGTTACTCTCTGGACGTTTGGCCTACTGTGCTGTATTTCAGAATACAATTGTGTGTTTATAGAAAATGTGTTGTGAGTCCTAGTTAAAGCTTATTTTCGCCAAATTGATAATTATGATGCAACTGGGAAGGGAGTTCATTAACGTAGATGGGGATGTGAGACATAGGCTTCCATTAATTTGTCTGAGTAATTTTTAAGTTATGGCTGGGGGACTGTGAAATTTACTTTAGTGTTCAACAAATGGGCTAAGAGAAACAGTGATCAGTGGCAGAAGGCATTTTGCAAAGAAACTGGATGGATGGATGAAAGACTTCTGCTGCATAGTTCCAGGCTCTGCAGTTCATCACTATTCAATCACAAAGATTAAAACAAATTAGAGCTTAGAAGCTATGAACCAAGAGCTGCCCAACAAAATTACCAAAGGCACAGGGGAGCCCTGCAAACGGATTCAAATGCACAGGGATAAATTCCAGAACCCCTATTTGTGTTTAAATACTTATTACCATTTTAACTTTTTGTTTTTCTATGACACATGTCTCTTTCCCATGCCAGATTTCCAGTCTTTGAAGGAATAGTAAACATTTCTCTCTCTCGCAAAATGAAGAGTTGCTTTGTACTCTCTCATTCCTGTGGCAGTAACAGGGGATTGTACTTGGAATCATTTTACTTACTGATTGGAATTGAAATTTTTTTTCACTAATGAGTTGTTATTGTTTGGGTTTGGGTTTTTTTTTTTTTTTCTGTGATACCTTACCCTCCAAGGAACTTTATAACAAAGTTTATTTATTCCTCCTGGTTTTTGGGGAGCAGAAGTTCCAAGAGTGGCTCAAATCCTCCCATATCCATGCAGTGCTCTTGAAAATTTAATGTAGCATTCAGACCTACATTTTTAAACGGTGTCAAATAAATTGCCCTTAGAACTGAGGGAAAAACATCTCATTGCTGGCAAAATTGGCACAATTTGTATACTGGCTTAATGCTTCTGTTTGTTTCTGTTCAAATGAAAGGTGTGAAATGTTTTTGTCTAGCTGAGTGTATTTTCTATAAGAAGACTAAAATTTCACAGTGATAAATTCTAGTAAAATTTTGCTCCTGGCAAAATAGTAGTGCACGCATACTATGGATCCCCAGGAAACGGTGAGCTTTATGCTGAATCGGACTCGTGAGTACTGAAAAACATTTGTTCACAGGCATTTTTGGAAGTGCAAAACCATCTATGTCAGTATAGTATGTCCTTCAGAGGCTCTTCGTATTCTACAAAGAAGGGAAATACCTTAATATATCCTAAGGCTGGGGTAAAGGCAAAAGAGAAGTCTGACAGATGCGTAATTCACCTTGGCTGTGTAAGTGCTGTGTAAAAACTGGATGCAACTCTGTAGTAGAATGAGGTGAGGAATGTGGTCACATGCACTCTTTTCATACATTCTAAGACTGCTAATCTGGAAGGCTAGTTCTGGACAAACAGCAGGATCAGTGTGCAGAAAATCTTGTAAGCACATCCATGTAATTTAAAAAATAAATTTTTTTAGCAAGAAGACTTTAAAATTCATGTTCTGTACTGAAGCACCGTGGTGGATTTACATCTCTTTTATGTCTTCACATGAGTAACCTGGTTTGCTGATTATATTGTTTATCTTTCTTACATTTTTCATCCTCTTCTAGTGGATGTGTGCATTATGTTCAGTATACTCAGGGTGCTTTATGTTCAACTAGACAAAAAAAAAAAAATTACTTTATCTGGTGGTATCAACCAAGCAGAGAATTGCTATGCTAAAGCAAATTTCATTTACTAAAGGTTGACAGATCACTACTCTAGAGCTGGGAAACCAGTCAGACAAGTTTATATCACAAATGAAAATAGTGAGGTATGCCTAATAAATTTGGAACTCAATGAAAACAGATAAACTGAGTTCATTGGGTCTGAAGCCAAGAGCATTGCTACAGGGAGTATATAATGCGCTGTGATATAATTTCCAGTGGTAGCTTTATGAATAAGAGGATAGAACATCTTAACATTTACGCTGATGGCTAAGACTAAATTGAATTATAACTGCATTAACTTTAGTAACAGTTTCACCCTCTTCCTTTTCCTTGCAATTATTAGGAAATTATTTTCTTTGAAAAGAAAACAAAGCGCATTTTTACAAAGCAAGCATATTGCTCCACCTTTGACTATAATGAGCATTCATTGGTTGATGTGGGTAATTACCTTTTTGGAAAATACAGATTTATTCTGTGATATCTGGCTTAAGAGTATAAAACAGCTGAAATGCAAATATGAAGCTGGGCAGTATTGATCTTGGTAATTTAAAAAAAATCCACAGTAAAACAGATTAAGGTTGATCAAAACCTTTCTGTTTGATTTCTGTCCTCAGCTAGAGGAGTTTACTAGGATTCCTCTTATGACTTCCTGGCCATTAATTAATACAGAAAACTATGCCTTTATTAAGTGGCACTAAGATATCACACAGGAGTAGTGGTACTTTGTACTCTGCTGCCCAGTTTGTGCCTGTAATGTCAGATGTACTGCTCTGCACCATGGAGCATTAGGGTCTGAGAACAATCAGAACTGCATACAAGAGCAGAGCATCACAGAATCATGGAAGGTTAGGAGCAACCTCGAAAGATAATCTGGTCCAGCCTTTCAAGAAGTCACAATCTGTTCTATCCGTGCTGTCAAGGACTAATAAAATATATTCTTGATAGATTTCAGGACTGATGAGGTTGAGTAAGCTTCTGTAATTGAAGAATGAAGCCTTAAGTATGGAAATATCACCTCAAATACTGGAACAAGTAGTATGGTTGAGCTGAATTTGCATCCTGTAGTGAAAATGGAACTTGTGCTCTTAGTGCTAAACTCTGAAAGGGTCCTTCCACCTGACCATTACTTTCTGAACTGGAATCTTACCAGCACAGGCAATTATTCCTGGTTAGTTTCAGATGTCCCGGAGTACTTACATTATAATTGCCATATTTGTTAAAGAAAAAGGTTATTTTTTAAATTCTAGTAATGCTTAAAGTGTCATCATTTTGAGTCATTCATTTTTCCTCTTGTGGTGGTAATTTTATTCAACAATACCTAGTTTATCTATACTTATCTGTCTTTGCAAACACGTTGTTTATATTCAATTTAAAGACTATCTCTACCTTCTTACTTCTCTTTATTTTTTGTACTGTCAAAGCAGTTTATGCTTTTCTCACCTCTCCCCATCTTCCGTAGGTATATTACTACTTTTTTGCTTAAATCTTCTTCGGTGTTTCTGGTGTAATTGGTTTTATTTACTTATTTTTCTTCCTTTACTCATTTCTTGCAACTTAACATTGTTTCTCTCTTTTCATTCAATTTGATATTTTTCTTGGATGTTTGCAGTCATGGAAATGGTCATGGCTGAAAAGAGGTTATTTGGTATATTTTGGTATGGCAGTGTTTCACATGTGTTTTTGTAGACGTTAACTGTGAAATAGTGAGCAAACAAGCTCATTGAAGAGCTTCCTCTCATCAAAGATTGTTAAATGGCTGTTTTCAGCCTGGCCAGACTGCAATATAGAACTACTCAGACAGTAAAAAATTACGTGTAGTGGGCACTATGAGTATGGGTGAAAAAAAAAAAAAAAAAAAAAAGACCGTGAATAGTAGAAACTCATGCGTGATGGATGGGCTTCCACCCTTGAGAGACTCCCTTGATCATAATTCCTGTTTCTTCTCCTTTGTTGTGAACATCTGGTGAACTTTGTGATTCCTGGCAAGGATTTTTCTGGCACGCTGAGAGAATGCTGCCATCCAGGAAAGTCTTCTTTTATTGCCTGCAGCCTTAGTAAGCTCTTCTTAATTTTTTTTTTTTAATCACAGAGATGGACTTCATTTGCTTAATGAAAAGTGAAACTTGATGGGCCTTAGTACACTTTGGACAGCACTGTGGAAGAAATTCTCCTTGCCACAGCTAGTGACCAGATGATCTTCTCCTACAGATCTTCTGCTTTGATAGACATTAAATCTGTGCATATAAGGTGCTTGTGGGCGTTAAAAACAGATATATTTTTTTGTTTTTATTTTACCTTCTCCTGCAATATGTCCCCAAGAAGGGCTTCAGCCCTATTTATTCAGTTCCCTTAATTACAGTACTTTTTTTAGTGATTTGATGTTGTTGACTTATGTAGTCACAAAGGGTCAGAGGAAGTGTTAGGTGTGATAAGGGAAGTGGGACGTAAAGCTGACAGTAGAAGGGCAGTATTTTAGGAAGGGGCTGGTATGTGGCAGAGGTGATGGCTGTGTTACTCTGAGTTTGCAGGTGGCATGAGCAGCTGTACCAGTAGAGTAGCATGTGCTGCCCCTGCCCTGCTGCCTTCCCGGCCACACCATGGGAATGAGAGGGAAGCCATCTGGTGGGAGCTGTGCTGGGGACACCACTGGCGCCAGGCTGTTTGTGCCGGCAGTGGCTCTGCTGGCTGTGCCTCCCTCTGCATCCAGCCAGTTTGAGCACAGCTGGGAAGTGTCAGGGCGCATCACTGGTCCTAACTTCACTGCTGCCTGCCTGGCTTCCTTCCTCACCAGTGCAGCTGAATGTAAGGACTTAATCCTGCATCCATTCATATGCACCAATAATTGCTTAAGGGACAGTGTTAGGGTATAAATCAGTGGCAGTCATATGGTCCCTTCATACACTAAGCTAATATTATCCTTAACTCACAATTAACAGTTCCTTTCTTGTGCTCTAATCTTATTCTCCGTATTTCCTGGTTATACTGTCAGTGGTCCTTTTGAAACTGCTTGTCAACCCAACTAAAGCGCAGATGATAAGTTGTTTAATGTCTTTTTGTGTAGTATTCGACATTCTGTTCTTGTAGATAATTTATTAGCAGAGAAAATGCAATAAAAGTTTGACTCCGGCTTCTTTCAGATGTTCATCTTGACAATTTATGATCTTTCACATAATATTTATCTTATGTCCAAGAACAAAAATGAATCAAGAGACAGATTTGATATTGCATCAGTGGGTTCATTCCACTTTTACATGTTTTTCAGTAAAAAAGATTTGAATCCCAGCTACTTAAAGTTGAATCGGCTCAGATGAACTGTTAGGAAGCCTTAAGTTGTGAATGCAGCATGAAAGAGCTGGAGTGCAGAGTCGGGGAGGGAGGTTACCATTGAAGGTGTCTGGAAGCTCAGTTTGTTACAAAGACTATGCAGTGTAACGTGTTTCATGTTTGTCCCTGATACTTCAATGTCTCAATCAGAACTCCCTACAGCCCATTTTAAAGGTATTGTGAATCTTTATCAGTTGCTTCAAACATTTTCACAGTTATTTTGGTTTCTACAAAGCAATGTGAAAAGAGTAAGTTATGATTTATCTGAGGGGTATTTTGGGATAATCTATTTCCGTGTTGCAAGTAGAAATTCACATTCTGCAGAGTGACAAAGAGGCAAATTGTCCTCCCAACCACCTTTACATTACTCTGTCTTTACATATAATACACATCAATAACAATTGTTGTCTTTTTTTTTTTTT
>VZRS01014475.1:1130355-1244150 GCA_013398055.1 Ifrita kowaldi
TTTTTTTTTTTTTTTAATCTGACCCTTAAACTGAATTTTCAGTCTGTGGTTTGATTTCATCAAGATCAGGCTTCTGGAATTGCTGCGTTCCCTGGTTTTAGAGCTAAAAGGAAAAAAGAGAAGTTGATTCTGCATGTAACTCACACCCGCTGAAATATGTGGTTTAACTTTGCGTTCATTGAGCTGAATCAGAGTTTTCTGTTGTGTTATATAGCAGTGTACTGGTGATGAGCACACTGAATGGCTCTTAAGCTGCCTTGTGTCTGCAGAGAGATGTCTGCACAGGAATTAGTTATTCTTAAGAGAGGTTTTAAACTAGGGCAGCCTGGGTGTCAGGTTGGCCCTTATTCTCAGATAATTTGCTTTTGAAGTAGCAGTTTATCCCTTCACGAAGAAGAGCGTCATTTGCTGCCTCTCAGAGTGCTGTTGTGCTGTACGGGTGGCAGTGACACATCACGGCAGCCAGCAGAGGTTAAAATAGATTCTCCTCCCCATATTAGCCAGTGAGTGAATGCATAAGTGAAGGTAACACCTCATAGCTTTGCCCTGGAAAATCCTCTGGAATTCCAGCACTGAGTGGAATTACAACCTTGCCTGGATGTAGCATAAGCTCGTGGATGATCTGATTGACATTGATAAGCTCAGCAGTGAGTTGAAGCAGTACACCAAGCTCTGCTGCCTTAGTAATGCCACTGCTGTTTTACTTGCTGTACTGGGCATCTGCAGAGCGGTAATTTAACCCAGGCAGTTTTCATTGCTCTGCCTTTCCGGATCTCCTTAGTGTGTTGTCTTTAAACTCCCTCTCCCAAGCTCTTGCTCTGCTCACACAGTGCAAAAACAGGTTGGATTTCTGAATGCACTGCTCAGCCAGAGGAAATGTGCCCAAGACCTGTTTAAGAAGTGTTCCTGCTTGCCCTTTGTGACAGAGTGTTTTGTGATGTGTCAGTTTGTCTAGCATAGAAGATAAGGTAAAGCACCTTTGAAAAATAGAGGCTTTTAAAAAAATGGAAACTCTGTTAGCTTTGACAACGACCAAGCAGAATGTAAGCAGAATGTTTTGCAGCTTCTGGAAACTCAGATAACTTCAGGAATGAAATGAAATGTTGAACTTATTTTTCCTGCATGTATGTTTTAGCATTTTAAGAGGTTTCTTTCTCAACATAAAACCTGTACCTGGACACACTCTTACGTGTTTTGTATTTCTGGTTTTCCTCCTTTTAAATTTATACCTATATCTTGGCAACCGTACTCCATTTTTAAACAAAATGTGTTTTATTGTCATTTTTGCAAAAGTTTTACCCAGCTTAGCCATCTGTAGTTCTCCTATCCATGCCATGTCACAGGATGCCATTCCTGTCCCTGCAGAGAAACCACATTCTGAGTCTTGTATTTCAGATAAACCTCATTCTTCCATGAGCAGTCTCTCCCTGGTTGCTCACTGAAGCTGATCGCCACACCTGTCCACTTCTAAGATTTTTCCTTCAACATTCAGTGGTGACATTGCAAGGAAAGAAATGCTAGGAGTAACACTGAAGGAGGTACAACAGCTGCCGGTGCAGAAAATCCTACTAATATTAATAAACCAAGCTCTTCATAAATGTCCACTCTTTTTAGCAATTAATGCTAGCAGAAGATGTATCTGAAGGCAAAAACAAACAAACAAAAAACAACAAACCAAATCAGTACACCCCCCACTTCTCCCAAGCCCTTTATAGGTCCATAATTTTCCTCTGTTTGTATGCCAGATGGCTTTAATTTGACTATCTTCAGATCCCGCAATTTTCCTTCTGGGAGAATTAGTTTATTAGTCCAGTTTGCAGGTAGGATTGTTGAAGTTCCTCATTCTGTTTGTATTCACAGCCAAGAATAAGTTCCCAGGTTTTTTGTTCAGATATCCACGTTTGCGCAGCATCGCTCTGCATGGTTTGTGGCGTGGATCGAACTCAGTTCGTCTCCACACCACAAGAAGCCCATGGAGCAAAACATAGTGTCTCTGGCATCTTGTGGGACCACATTCTGGTAATCACAAGAGACAGATTCTCTGTGCACATAAATCATGTGTGTTCAACAAGAAAATGACTACTGCATTTCAGTTTCCAAATAAGTGTTCCTAATAATATTACAGTGTACTTGTATTTTCCACAGCATAGTGAGTTTGGGGCTTTTTAAGCTTTGAAGCTCAGCATTATGAATAAACCTTGAAATTATATACATTCCTATTTGTTTTCAATAATGTTTTCATAGGGAAAGGGTCGAGCGTGTTCTGTTTAAGCATTTATTGCTTTGATTTTTGATCCTCTGCTTGTACATAATCACTATTCATGTGAGTACAGCACCAGAAAGTACACAAATATTAAAAAAACCCTTTTTTTTCACTGTAACACTTTGAAAAGAAATAAAAATAACCCTTCATACTCATTTCAGAGCCTCTAGATATTTTTTGTGTTTGTTGAATATTTCTTCAAATATATTGCATGGTCAAACTTACTTGTGAATTTACATTTCTTTAGTTTCTGAAAGATTAAAATTTTTAGAAACCTTGTATCTATCTTTTGGGTGAGACTTAGCTCTACTGGTGACAGCAGCATTTTTCAGCTCATATTTTTTCCTGTTTATGTAAGCATTTTTATGTTTATCCAACCATGAAATGTATATTAGCAGTGCTTCAGACACCTGGGAAGGTAGAATATGTTTTTTGACTGGTAGGAAAAAGCAAATAAAACTGAGAGTTCTTGTTCACAAGTCTCTCCCAGAAAGTGCAATACCCATTCCAATTTCTTTTGTCTATGTATCAGGAATAAAGTTTGCTCAAGCAAAAGTTTTGGTTAACTTGCCCATATTACCATTTGCCAGAAATAAGGATATGTGTGATTTTCTTTTCCTTTGTGGATGGACTTTGACAGTACATCTGGGTTCATGCCCCCCATACTTTAGCTGTTGAAGGCTTTGGGAACGGCAAGAAATGGTTTATCAGCTTCACTTTTGGTTGGTGGGGGTGTTTTAAATTCTCCCTCTCTCTCTTTTTTTTTTTTTTTTTTAATGAAAAGATAAAGATACTAAGAATGGAACTTCAAGTGTTAAAAACCAGTAGATATATGTGTGCTTCAACTTGTCCTTACGTGTCACAAGATGGTCCAATAATATCACAACATACCTGTATTCCACTGGGTGTTGCAGCATTCAATGAGTAGGATAAAGGGTAATAAATGAGTTGGGATTCTCATATATTTATAACATGATGAGTTGCAGCATTGCTCACGACTACTGAAATAAGGCACAGCGCCTCAGGGTTAATTGAACAGTAAAATGAAATTGTGGACCTGCACAAATGCTGGTCTGACTGTCTTCTGGTGAAAAAGTTACATTTGACTCTTGAATTCTAATGTAGATTTGAGTTATCTTTGCTTGTGTAATATTTGCATACAAAATGTGGATGTATCTGATAGACCTGTTTTATAAACATTTTTTTTCATTTGGTTTGATATGGGACATAAAGTTGACTTCTTTATAAATGGCTGACATTTGTACGCTTCTTGCACACTTTTTATAGGGAGTGGAGCAGTTCAGATAAATACTTTTTTATTAAAGAAAATGAGTTTGATCTGATACATGCCAAAGCCTTATTTTGATAGTTTTACTATCTAGAAACTAAAAGTACGACTTGGGATATCTGAAGTGAGCTATGCATTCTGAACTGCTGTTTTAATCCTTTATTGAACAGGTGGACAGTTTTGCTGGTCTGTCCGCATTTCTAATAGGTTATGGACAAGTTTTCAGTGCGAGAGGAAAATGCCTTTTCTTGCTTTTTCAGGTATTTTTAGAAAATACCTGATTCTATCTGGTACTGGGAAGCAGGCAATTTAGGATTAAAGAGTTATGAACTCTGTGTATGCGCTATTGCCTTATAACCAAATGATAGGACACAGGCTGTATAATTTCTGGTATGTAAAGGTGCCTACTGCTGTAAACACCGTCTTCTTTAACGTATTGGAGCAAGCTGAAAATGCCAGACCAAAACAGAAAAGACATTAGAACACCTAATGGAATCTGTGGCAATAAATAGTTATCTGGGAAGAAACAAACTTGTGAACTGGAACCTGAAAGCAGGTTATAGCAAGGTGGGTGTTGGTCTCTTCTCCCATGTAACAGGTGATAGGAGAAAAGGAAATGGCCTCAAGATGAGCCAGGGGAAGTTTAGATTGGATATTAGAAAAATTTCTTCAGTGAAACGTTTGTCAAGTGTTGGAACGGGCTGCCCAGGGAAGCTGGTGAGTCACAATCTCTGGAGATATTTAAAAGATGTGTTGATGTGCTGCTTAGAGACATGATTTAGTGGTGGACTTGACAGTGTTAGGTTTGTGGTTGGACTTGATGACCTTTAAGGTCTTTTCCAACATAAATTATCTGAAGATTCTGTATTTCTATGGCTTAATATACTACAAATCTGAAGCATAACCTGAGTACACTGGGAACTTTCATTGTCTGAACAGAATGAGCTAAGTCTGTGTCAGATCGTCTGACTAAGACAAATAGGAGAGCTGAAACATCTCTGAGTAATCCTTAATTACTACATGAACAGTTTTTGGGTTTCCTTTTTAATTACTATTTTTTGTGGATGAATCAACTTTGTTCAGGAGGCCTTCTCCACCTTTGCTATTTTCTTCTGAATATTGGAACTGAACAGTTCTATTTGTCAATGCTAGATTAACTTCAGATACTGTCTTCATCCCTCAGCTTCCCCATCTTCCGTTTACACAGAAAACACCCTGGAAGAGAGTAAAGCTCAGGTTTAGCTGCTGGAACCTAGCACAAATAGCAAGGCAGACTGCAGCTAGAAACAAAAGTGAAAAATCTAGACAGAACAGGTCAGTACCTGGAGAATTAAAGGCTGAGAGATAGACACGATAAGGAAGGGTCCTGCAGAGGGGCTGAGCCAGAGAGAGCCAGGACAGGTCTGGCAGATCTCAGCAGGCAGGAGGACTAAACTGGAAACAAGCATCTGCATGTGTGTTCCCAGTAATGAGGGAGGGGAACCAGGTTTTTGCAATTAACTCACTGATTTAATTTAAAGGGAGCCTCAGCTCCCTTTTCTCTGAGATATTGACAGGTACCTTTAATTACCTCACACAAGTAGTAATGAGTCTTTATTTCAGTGTTGGTTCCTGAGGTATTTGCTGCATGTTGTAGTCAGGTGAATTAAAAATGTGGATGCTCTGTTTTGCCGTGGCATAGATGGGTTTGTACCTATATTTATTTCAGTGTATACTTCTTATTTGAAGCATATTTCTGTACTTAAATCTTATAATAAAAGCTGAAAACATGGGCTTTTTGAGAGTTAATGGAACTGCACACTTATAGTAGTTTTTCCTTGTATCATTGTGAAATCAAAGCATTGCAAAAACTAAAATTATTCTAGAATTGAGCTTTATAGGGAACAATGGCCTAATCTTAGTTTAGAAGAACTTTGAGTTACAGTAAATGACTAAGCTGGAACTTGACTCATTTCAGGTCAGTATATGGAGATTAGCGGGCTTGCTCAGAGATTCCCTTGGAAGTAATATGCCAGTTCAGGAAATAGAAATCAAATACGTCTATTCACCAGCGGAGTTCTTCATAGTCATGAATTGATTTTAATGTCGGCTCCAATTTGTTGTGAAATTTTTGAGGCATTTCCCAACAGATGGGGCTTCAGTGATTTAGTTTTTGTTATGAACTGAAGTGCTCAGTTTTTCCTGGGTAGCACTTATTCACTGCTCTTGAGATTTGTTTCCTGCTGTTTTGAAGCATGTCCTGTCTTTTGCCTTGGCTGGAAATGTTGCTCAGTTGAGTGGTGATTTTCTGTGGGAAAAATGTAAGGAGAGAGTAGTGTAGGATAGACTTTCTGAAGTCTTGCAAACCTGTGGCACAGAGGTCTTCATGAGGGCTCTAAGTGACCAGAGGAAGCTTTCTCTGCATGAAATATTTTTGTGTACATGCAGGTTTTACAGTTGACTTTACTAGTTAGTCTGCAGAAATTTCTTTCTTGAGTCACACTTGTTCTTTTTGATTCCAGTAAGACTTAACCTGCCCAGAAATAATTGTACTTCTTGACATATTTGTAACACTTGATTAACTAAATGTTCTGAAGCTATAACAAATACTTACATTTCTATGCCTTCATAGGTTATTTATTTAATAGATTTTTTTTAAATATAGCTTAACCTTTTCTGTTGAAAGTTGAATATGTAGGTCTTTGCTTTTGCAATTTAGTATGTAGCCGTTAGGTTTTGCATCAGAGTATTATTTTCTTCCATCTCCTTCATTAAATAATTGTTGGGAACTGTCAGTTTATAGGGATTCAATTAAGTAATTTGTTTCTCATAATTAAATAATGAACCACAGTGACCAACCAAGTAAACACACTCAGAAATGGTGTCTGAAATATTTTTCCGTAAGTCTGACACCAATCCAATGGCTGTATCTCAGGTAATAAAACTGATTTACTACATTAGATAACTTGATCAGTCCAACCCAGTCAAGGATGGCCGTGATTACTGCTAAAAGGGCTTAATTATGATGGCATATGTTGTCATTAAGGCTTTGTTGGTCAACCGTGGTTATAAAAACACTACTTTTCTTTAAGCTGTTGATTTCTTTATTGCGGTGGTATTCCACAGAATGATAATACAATAAATTAGCCTTCTGATTCCATGAGATGAAATAGAAACTTAATATTTATTTCAGGAGGGAGAGAAGAAAGAACGACCTCAGTTCCCTTCTGAATGACTTTGTGTGGCCTGCTGCCCATGTTTAGTTAATCCTGAATACGTTTCCAGTGGAGTAGCAAACGCATGATTTCAGCATTGTGAACGCATGAACATGCTCTTGCCCATCAATAAATGGAATAAATTGAATATCTAAGGTTTCTGTGGGGGAATTATCAGGGGAAAGGCAGCTTATTTTGTCTGAAGATTCTTACTTGTCATTGAGCATCCCTGTAATACAAAAGGCTGTTTCTGCCTCTCCTCCCAGATCTCAGTTGTTCTGCATAGCGGAGCGGGTCATCTTCCCTGTTACAAGCAAGTGCTCTTGTAGCTTCACCACTGAATGGCATTTCACTTGCATTTTTTTATTTCATGAGGGTGTTGGAACAAGGAAAGGTGGAGCCATGACCTTCATTCTGCAAACCTTCTCTGGTTAGGAAAGGAAATGGGACCTGTGATGCATGAAAATGGGTGTTAATTTGCTGCCTTACAGACTGGCCTGTGTCCATATGGCTTTGCTTACTCCCTGAAACAAGGACAGGGCAAAGCCCAATCTGACCCTTTTGCTATTTTCATTTTCTCACGTGTTTTGCAGTAGTTCTGTACATCACTATATTTACTTGAAGGGTTTACATCTTCAAACCATTTCCTTTTCTTCTTGACTTTGCCAATAAGCTTCTGAAGATGTAGAAACTGTCTGCAGCTTGTACACAGTGACTGCTTCCTATCCCATTCTGCCCTCCACAACAGCAGAATTACTGAAAGATGAGCATTATGTTCAAGCATAGCTTTACTGATTTGACACACAGCTGTTTCAAAAGTGCATTATACTTCAAAGGAGGATAATATTATTTGAAATGTATGTTGCAAAATAGAGATGAAGCAAAACCTATTGTTTGCTGCATATTTAAGGAATATGGTGCTTCTAACTACCAAAAGATGTTAGGGCTGGATTGTATTGCAGAAAGTATGAGAGTCTTTAGGGAGATGTTTTGACTGTTACAGAAAGTGAGGAGTATCCATCGAGGACAAATTTATAGAGAAGCATTTACATTAATCCATGTGCACTTTGCTAGGGAAAAACACAGCCATTCAAGGGTGATGAAACACCCATGAGACCATTGATGAGATTATGTTATGAAAGGAGATTTTAGCAATGTTTCAGTTTATAACTGGATTGTCTTGCGGGATTCAATGGTACATAAATAAAATCTTTTAGGAAAGCTGACACATTCATACCTTCTCCAAAAGTACAGAAATGATGATGACGATAAGATACATTAGAGTCGGTGAATGTGGTTTTTATTTTGTTTACTGTCATCTGTGCAATGGTGCAACACAGAAATAAATAAGATTTTTAAGTCACATGTGGAAGATTTACCTGCAGTGTTTTGTGAGAACACTTGAAGTGTGAACTCTCACAAAGTGAGGACACTCTGCTCCATGTTTCTTCAGGCAATACTCTGAATAGTGAATGAATTTAATAAGATTAATTTAGATATAGGGTGAAGTGGAGTTGTATGATTATTGGTGATTGACTGTTGTTTATGCTTCAGTAAGGTTTTAAAATTCTCTGTTTCTGCAGGTGAAAGATTATTTTGGGTTTTGATCAGATCTGAAAACCTTTCTGAAATTTTTGCTGACTCATCCACTCTATACAAAAATTTGTTGTGTGCCTCAAATGTTTAGTGAAATATTTTCTTCCAAAAAGAAAAATATTTTGAAATAAATGGTACATAAAAAATTGGCTTACAGACTGTCTTAAAAAGCCTTAAAGCTTATTTTAAAATTATCCTGGTGGAATAGTATTTTTCTTGTCATGTTTTTTGAGAGTAAGATGATAACTGATACTTATTACTCCGTAGGACTGACAAATAACAATCAATCTGTGATTTCCTTTGATAGATTTTTATTATTTTCAGAGCAAGAATCTTGCTCAGTGGCTGTAGCTACAATTTAATCAGTAGAGAATATAAATTTGCTGCTTTGACAGCCTAATGATGTAGAAAACTCTGAGGAAGAAACAGTCAATAAAGAGATAGATGCTTACTGATAATACCCTTCCTCAAAGGAAAATCTTACCTGTACTGTGTAAGTTACGTTTTGATTTTAATGGCGCAACAGATACCTTAAATGCTAAGTAACACAACTTGTCTATTAATAAAAAAAAAGTTTAACCATATAAATAAATTTTTACTTTGTATTATATATATATTGGAAGGGATTGTCCATGCCCTTGAGCTATCAGTGATGTAGTCAAAATGCTGTATTACTCATTAGTGTAGTTTGTGTTGTAAAAAACCAGATGTTTACTGTAAAGGTACTACTCCTTTATTTTTCATTCTTTTTTAAGTAAAATTAAATGCAAAACTAGATTTTCCTGGTCTTTTCCTATGAGGACTAATATTCTTGCAGCTAATTTCAGCTGCTTTCAACTGCATCAGAGGCCTGCAATTCTTTTTTTAAAATGAAACTGTCTTACTGATTTTATAGTTAATTTGCCCATTCAACATGTAAGAGAAGCTTGGTGAATACTCTATCTCGTGGTGATTTTTTAAAGAAAGTATTCAGTTCTGCCCCAAACAGAACAGGGAAGACTTTGGCTTCCAGTTTCTCGGAGTCCTTTTTCATCCTTTTTCCACTTGAAAGCAAAGGAGTGTCATTTTGAGAATTACAATGTTATTGCTAGAATGAAGTCAAGCAGAAATAAATAAAAAGTCTGTGAGAGTCCGTAGCTCTTGTCAATGTAATAGGAACTTGAAAATTTGGAGATGTTGTAAGTTACTGGTAAGCCCTGCATTCCATAAGTATTACCAGACACTGCAGCTAGGAATGCAGCTGCAAACACCAGTCACTTGGCTGAAAGGTTAAATCGATGAAGAGTATTATGAGTGCCCTTTTTGTTGGCTTATCAAGAAAAATACACTCTGTCCAATACAAAACCCAAAACATATTTGTAGGCATTTGTGTTAGGCACCATCTGGACTATATGTGATTTTAGGATTGCATTAACACAGTTCTTAGGGTTTTACAACTTCAGAATGATGGAAATCTAATCCACAATTTAAGGTAAGGCAGGAAAGAGGCCTTTACTGTTTCAGAAGCAACATAATTTATTGGTTATCTCTTAGCTAAATTTGTTCTTACTTCAGAAATTGTACAGTTCCTACCACAAGTACTTTTGTATATAGTATTAAATGTGTAAACTTAATAACATGTTTTTTATAACATTACTTATTGTGACTTCATGGGGTATTTGGATGTCTAGATCAAGACCTCCTCTCAGACTCAGTGTGTGGTAATTGTAGATTTCTGCAGCAATTTGGAGCACCTAAATTAGACTTATCCTTAACAGGCTCTGAAGAAATCTCTCTGTATCTGTTGCTTTTGTAGAGAAGCTTACAGTCTGTAATGATCCTGCTTAAGCATTTAGTATGCTTAATGTTTGGGGATGTGAATACTCTTTTATGTTTTCCTGAAATGCTGCTTAACTGATCCAACATACCAAATTAGGGTTTGATACCTGAAGATAAATTTCTAGTGCAAGTAGGCTAGAAAGGTATCTGTTCACCTCATTTGTAACGGTTGTCCCATAATAAGCGCTTCTTTAAAGCACACTGTGATTTCATGTGTCACAACAATTCAGGGATTTTATATGAGAATAATGTAAATGTCATTACAACTGGGATTTGACAAATTGTCTGTAAAATAAATCAATAAATGTTGTATTAGGGTATAATATTAAAAAGAAGGTGAAAAACAGAACAAAAAGGAAGAAAACTCAACCATATTTTTTTCCCTGTTTGAAAAGCAATGTATTTGTACTTACAGCAAGCTTAAAATGTTTTAAAAACAAGTCAGGTTTCAATACAACCAAAGAAGAATAGCACCAGGAGCAATTGGACATTCAAGCCAGAGTAAAAGAAAGAATGGAAACCTGCAAGTGTGGAGGACACACTGATGGGGTTGGTTAAGTAACCAATTGCTGGGTATCATCGTGTCGAGCAAAACCCACCAGGCAGTGTCCCAATCTAATCTGTCAGCCTATGAATAGGTTCTTTGCAGGAATCATACAATATAATTAAAGTTTAGGAAAGATGTTTCAATCTGTGTTTCCTTGAATAGTGATAATTCTGATTTGGGAAGGTGCTTAACCCTCAATTTTGAATGCATGTATTTTTTCAAGGCAACAGTAAGTCCAGTTAAAAACCACAAAGCTGAAAAAAAAATCCCAAACAATACTTTTTTTTAAAGTTTGCATGAACACCCATATGTATGCATGACAGGTTCAATTTGATTGTGTCAAATGATGATAGCATTGCTACTAGTACTGGGAAAAAGTAGAACTCTGTTCTGTCTACCTATCTTGTGTATTGCTCACTTCCTAGTAATGCCAGTGACATTTCTGGTGCTCCTATAGAAAGAAATTAAATTTCCTGAAATATTTTGATGACAGAAGCCCTAACTTCTCTGAACTTCATTACCTCTGAAAATCTGCTGCCTGTGTTTTGCACACAGTACCTCAAGCAGAAACCCTTGGTGTGTGCATATTCACATTGATTGCTGGAAGGATGTTGTCATAAGCACGGTGCTGAAGGACTTCCTATGCTTTCTCTTCAGTGTTTCACCTATAGTGGGCATGCTAAGGGAATGACAATTTAAAATCAAATATAGATTGCTTCCTGTAATGCGGAACAGAACACTGTTCACACTGATATTTTTTAGCTCTTTGAGCATATGATTGGTTCAGCAGAATCAGACTAGGCTATCTAAGCAAATTCAGTCTCCTTCCTGCTGAATGTTGTTACTCTGGCAAATTCCATGCGTGCCACGTCCTTTCACGTATTTGCAATGGGTAACTAATCAGTTTTATGTGCTCCCAATCTATGGGAATAAGATATGTGATGTACCCTCTCATACCTGCCAACTCCCATTCAATTCTGTGGGTGCAAGGGCTCCCAAATGTTTATATGGTTGATCACGTTTCCATCCAGACTGCTGTTTGAGCCACCTGCCCTTTCTTGGGGGATATATTCCAGAGGAATTGGAGCAACTGACTCCAGAGGGATGTCTTAGTTTATATAGTTTTCAGTAAAGGTTCACAGCTGGAAACAAGGAAGAAAAAACCAGAGCAGAATAATTTTACCTATCGGTAAAATGAAGTAATGAAGAAATTTATAGAGAAATTATGGCTCACCATGCAAGAAAACCTCAGTCTGACTGACATTTCCCAGCAGTGTAATTTCTTTCAGAGTTCTGTTCTACATGCACAGGTGAAAGAAGAAAAGCAGAGGTCTTGTGCTCATGCCTATCCAGAGATTTTGTAACGAGTAGAAAAAGTTCTTGCCTTTAGAAAAGTTCAGGGCCAAGACTGGGGTACCCAAGTTGGTGAAGTACTGCTGTTAGGCAAGACTGGGATGTGTCCAGGGTCACCCAGCCTGCCCTGCTTCCACCACCACTTGAGCTGGCAGTAATAGCCTCTATTGGATTGAGGTGCCAACTGACCAGAGTTTTGTTACCTAGCTGAAACTGCTGTTGGAGCCAGACCTGGTTTTGGACTGGGAACGTGTTCTGGAAGATGGACTGTTTTTAACAGGAGACTTTGCTGAATGTTAAAAACTAAGATATTTTATACCAAGGGGTCCTATAGGACACTTTACTTCTAAGAAATTGTTCTGATTAATTAATTACTTGGTTTTCATTGAGGATTTCCAAAAGAAGTCTTTTCAGACTCAGTTGGAGATTGAGGTATGTACTTAGCCTTAAATGTGAAAAAACTTCTACTGAATTATTGATTTGTAATTGTTACTGAGATGTTAACCTAAGATAGGTTTATGAAAAAGCTGTGCTCAGACTCGAAGAAGCCTGTATTTGTAAAATATTTTAGTATTAAATATTGATTAAACTAATAAAAGTAATCATTAAGTTTTAATATCAATCAATATTAAATAAAAGGTACATTAATAATGTATCTTCTGTAGTTACTTTTTATTTCATTTAATGCATGAGGATTGTGTATGTAGCTAAGTGTGTTTGCAGTGACCTGAAATGGTATCTGCTAAAGATGCTCACTTGAGTTTGTGGGTTCCCTGTGGTGGTGGTTTAAGTTAGACTGTTATGTTCATCAGTGTGGTAGGAGGACATGGAGGAAAAAAGATTGTTTTGGAAAGACTTGTAAAATCAGTTCTGAGTGACAAAACTGATTTGGAGTGGGAGGACTCAAGGAAATGAGACTGGAAGAGAGGAGCATTTCTTCCTTTCAATTAAGGCACCAAGAGCAATTTTCCTGAAACCCAGCCAACCAAGAAACAAAAAATGTTGTACTAACTCCCACATTTCCATAAGGGAAGGTATGCCTTACAAGAGTATTTATATTTATTTATATTTGTATACCGTTTTTCTGGAGTTTGATGAGTAGATCGAAATATACTCTAGAAATTCTGATCAGTCATTTATGATATAGAGATGACTGCATTTATAATTTCTTTTCCTTTTATTTATCTAGTTTATTTTTTATTATGTTGTGTAGTTGTCAGTGTAATTTTGTACAAGTGATTTGATATCCATGTTCCTCACTTTCTTGACTGATTTCAAGTTAGAAAAATATTATTTCCCCATTTTACAAGCCATTCAGTGTTAAATACTTTGAGGAACGTAACAGATTCAAATCTTGTGGCTGTCGTGGTCACATACATACCTTGTTATAGCTGTGCTCCACAATGAGACTATTTTGATATTTCCTCTGTTTTTGAATTGGAAAGAAATGCAGGTACTGCATTATCAGAGTAATGGAAATTGACATAATACTTAGTTTTACGTGTTAGACATTTGTACTTAATGTCTTCGCTTGACTGCAAAAAAGGAAAATTGGCAGTGGAAGCCATAGAGAAATTTCTGCAGTGTTGACAGTATGTCTGGAATTTTTGTTCAGCCCCGTGTTTGCTTAATCAAGATGTGTTTGTGCATGTACTTCTCTCTGTATAGATGCATCTATAAATACAATTTAAATATGTGTCAAAATATATATTTACAAGTAAAATTCTATAACAATAAAAGTAGTTAAACAAAATTAACCTGTATTCCTGTCAATGAAAATATAATAAAGTGTACAGCTACAGCAATTACCAAGTAATAATAATAAAATTCAAATTTCTATGCTCTTTTCATTTTAAGAAACATTTTTCATGTTCCTTTTTAGATTCTTTCATGGTTTAGAATTGTAGATCAGTTCTTATGTTATATTTAGCTTTTCTTGTTCTTGGGTCTCACTTTTATGTAAGAAAGCAACTGTGCCTGGTTCACTAAGCCTTTAGTCTTAGCCGTTACTGAGGAATAGCTTGCTTTCCCATCAGTGTTTGAAATACAGGTTCAAACTTTTTGCTTCTGGTCTATGCCGCACTTAACTCTCTAAAGGAGAAGATACTTTAGGTACACAGTGTATTGTTTTGTTCTGCATTGTCAGCCAAGATTAGATTCAGTAAAATAGGCTATAAGTACCTTTCATATTTCTGATTTAATTTGCTTTTCTCTGAACGAATTTTACTTTTTGTTTGTTGGGATTGTTTGGTTGTTTCTTTTTTCTTCTGTCATATTCTAGGTCTTTGGTGCACAGCTGAAGCCTGTAGCTTGTGGGCTTGGAGGCTTTTCACCAAAGCCCTTCATAGCTAGCTTGTAGTAGCCTCATAACTTCAGATTTGAAGTTTCCTGCCCCTGGGGAGTGACTGAAGCCCCAGAGAACTCCTTTAGTTTGCCATCTGCTGGAGAAAACTGGTTTTATTCCCTGGAATTCAGTTCTAAATTTTTAACAGAGAACCCATATTAAGGGATCAGTCTTTGGACTGATCTCAAGTGACCCATTCAAGTAGAGTAGTTCATTCCATGTTTGTTGTTAAGTGTAGAGGAAATGTCTCATGAACCATTGATTGGTGGTTGTAACTCAAATTAAAATGGTAGATCAGAAGGCCTTGCTTACTGTTACTAGGTCTGACTCATTGGCACTTCAGTTGGTTCCACCTAGTGTCGTTCATCTTGCAAATTGTAGAGTCCTTAGAGGAAATGGGTGGTAGAATAAAGGTACATGTTAAAGGAGAAAGTGCCTTTGAAACACTGATTTAATCTGGGAGCACAAGTACTAAAATCCAATTAAAAATAATACTGTTACTGACAGATGAAGCACAAGGTAGCATGAAAGTTTTTCACATGCCTGTTGCACTCTTTAGAATCACTCTGAGTAGCTATTTGCAATAATTTGGTGGATCATTATCATTACCTATTCACAATACTTGCAAGGTTCTCAGTCATAACCATGGTGGATATCATGAGACCATGATGAAGCTTTTAGAGTTATAATGATAGATCTACACATTTTGTTAACCTTCTGTTTCAGATTTAAATCTGCTCAGTATTCAGTAGGCATGCTCAGAGCTGTAACAGAGACATCAGTATATGTTCTCTCCTATACTAATATTAAATAAATATTTGCAAAGTCACTCCTACATTGGTAAACTTCTTGTGTGAGCTCCCTTCTGGTCTTTTGGCAGTGTTACAGCAACTATTCATCACTCTGTTTAGGATTTCCATTTTTATTCTACTGACATGTATTAACATTGTGTAATGATATCCAGCAATTTTAGGTGTTGACAGTGTTTCTAAATTTATATGTTCCTGTTTTCTTTGCGGTATCTGGACTTGGAGAAACCCCACATCCTGTACAGTGATTGCCTAGCAAGTAGTCAGGGTGAATATTTAATTTATAGAGTTAGCCATTAAATTTGCATAATTTAATAATTTAAGTATTTGGTTTATTGCTAACAAACTATGCATTCATAAATTATTATTCATAGATGGTATTTATAATCCTGTAATAATGTAAGTATTTATATTAAATAATACCTCTATTTAAGGTTATTATTAATTTCATTTATTCAGTAGCTTCAGTGCTTGTGGTGTATATGGTGTCTAGACTGACTTTCTATCACAGCCAGCTATGCTTTGATGACCAAATCTGATTAAATACTTTCAGGTAGAAATGGTTTCACTGAAAATGTCATTGTCAAAAGTTTAAAAATTGAAATAGTTTTTGAAAATTTCAGCAAAACGGTTTTTACAATCCCCAGAATCTGTGAGAACATTATATTCTGTAAGAGAAAAAAAACACTAAAGGTTTTTAGTATAATTTGAGTATGCTAATGTATGATATGTATGATATGAGTATGATAATGTAAGATATGTATATAGAAATTACATGGTCTGTAAATGCAAACAGTTTCAAAATTATTTTTCTAGGGTTTTTGCTGCTTTGTTTTTTAAATATTTTGTTTGTTTTTAATACTAGCTATTTATCAACTCTTTTAGCCCCTGATCTGACCTCACTGCTGTGTGTATTTGCAGTGTGCAGAATTGAGTGATGTCAACAGGAAGGACACATGTACATTGTTAAATTGTTTGGAGACAAGTTTTGTGTATCTTGTATGTGTTTTGTAAAGTGCCAGTAACATGGCTGTGGTGCATGGCACGTACTCATACCTGCTGCCGTAGTGGAAATGAATAAAAATGGATAAGAATTATGGGTTTGTTTTCACTCTGATTCTTTTTTTCTTAATTATTAGTCACATGGATAAATCCCCTGATAATCAGTTCTCTGAAAGTTTGGAGGTATGTTTTTTGCAAGTAATCTCAGAAAAAAATCATAATTTAGAAAAAAATCCCCAATATATATATTTTTTTTCTTGAAAGATAAATGAAGCAAATCTTGGGTTAGGGTATAAAAAGAAAGAAGGGCCCTCAGACCCCCAGTTTTGTAGGGTACATCAGTGTTTCAGAAATTGCAGGAGTTTTAAACCGTCATGGAAGAACTGATCTAACTGGTGTAACAGACCTCTGATACAAAAATTTGAGTTTCTGCTGAATCTTCATGAAACAGCAACACAAAAGCTATCGTACAGTAGGTACATTGCTGCCTGGGTATTATCAGCACATTGGCAATAAATTACAGTCATCCACTGAGGTCAAAAGCACATGAGTACTTTGTAGTTTGCTGTAGAATGTTTCCTGAGGATGAGTTGGTTCCATGAGTAATGATCCTGCTAATGGGATGAAACAGCATTATCGCGGAATGAATACTTTCAGGTATTAATCATTAGCCTCTTACACATATTATGCTACAATATTCTGTAGCAAAAACAATCTTCATTTGTGATGACACACTGGATTGAAATGTTACCATGTTCTTTTGGTTGAACTGAATGTTTAAATGCCTCTTTTTAACCTCAGAAATACCTTGTTTTGTACAAAACACATAAACAAGATCTCACTGTGAGCAGGTTTAAATCCTGTTGTGTTCTGTAGCATTTCAGAGGAAACTTGTTCTCCTTCCAACTCAGTAGTAGACTGGGTAGTAGTCTCTTCAATACTACATTTCAAGAGTACAAAGTAATATATAACTGTAAAGGCCATTTTGTTTAAAATAAGCAAGAGAGATCTTATACTATTTCCTATGCAGATTAATTGATCTGAAAGCAAGGTGCAAAGCTAATGAGAAAAAAACAACTGTGGAAAGCACTGAAAACAACTACAATTGAAAAGAATACTGAAGAAAACCCATGCTGTATAATTACTGTAATATCAAATTTATATTAAGAAATAATTCCAAAGATTGGTGAAGATTCAGGGAATTAAACCTACAACAGGTAATATATCTTTCCAGACATAAATACCCTATGTAATTTACAAATTCATGAGTTAGGAGTGCACACAGCACATCATTTTATAAACTGGTAACAAGAAGTTCTGTATGGAAATACACTGCCTGCATTGCATGAATTAGATCTGCTGTGTAAATCGTTTTCATTAACTGTTAGTGGAGGATCTGGTCAAAGAGCTTTAAGGCAACGTAACAAGGTAGAGAGGGGGGGCAGTGGTGAAGAAAAGCATCATCCAAAGTCACCTGCCTGAAGCTAGCTGAAACTCTCAGGTTTTCTCATTGATCATGTAGGAAGTCTTTACATATAGCCTTTTTAGTGCTGTGGACTTGTTTGAGGGAAAAAAAAAAAGCCATGTCTTTGTTATGGAGAAAAAAATTTGTTCAAGATAGGTTCTGGAACTGAGTAAAACCGAATATTGATGCACACTTCCCAGAGAGAAAAAATATGAAAGAACAAAGGCACACATCTTGAAAACCACAATAAAACCTTTTAGAGATTTTTTGATAAATATAGAAAGGATTATTCAAATCCTTTCATAATTATTCATAATTGCTAACAAGGGATTAATTAGTGGAGTGTGTATAGCCAATGTAGATGTTCACTGCAGAAAACCACCCTGATAGACAGATGTTGATGTACTAATCAGTTAATACTGTTAAGAGTAAGTGATAATTAGAACATTTGGAAGGGGGACTTCGCCGCAAGAATTCGTCTGTCAAATGTGAAGTGCTGGGTCCTGCACTTGGGTCACAACAACCCCATGCTGCACTGTAGGATTGGGGCAGAGCATCTGGAAGGCTGCCCAGCAGAGAAGGACCTGGGGGTGCTGGGCAACAGTGTCTGAACATGAGCCAGCGTGTTCCCAGGTGGCCAAGAAGGCCAATGGCATCCTGGCCTGTAGCAGCAGTAGTTTGGCCAGCCAGGACCAGAGCAGGATTGTCCCCCTGTACTCAGTATTGGTGAGGTCACACCTTGAATCCTGTGTTCAGTTCTGGGCCCCTCACTACAGGAAGGTCATTGAGGTGCTGGAGTGAGTCCAGAGAAGGGCAGTGGAGCTGGTGAAGGGCCTGGAGCAGAAATGTGATGAACAGCAGCTGAGGGAGCTGGGGATGTTTAGCCTGGAGAAAAGGGGGCTCAGGGGTGACTATCACTCTCTACAACTGCCTCAAAGGAGGCTGTAGCCAGGGTTGGTCTTCTGAGTAACAAGTGATAGGATGAAATGAAATGGCCTCAAGTTGCACCAGCGGAGTTTAGATATTAGGAAAACTTTCTTCACCTAAAAGTTTGTCAGGTATTGGAACAGGCTGCCCAGGGAAGTGGAATCACCATCCCTGGATATATTCAGAAGGCATGTGGATGTGACACTTGGAGATCTGGTTTAGTGATGAACACAGTGCTGTTAGGTTTATGGTTGGACTCTATGATCTTCAAGGTCTTCTCCAACCTTAACAATTTTATGATTCTAACTGTTGCTGGGCTTCTCAGAGCTAAGTGTTGATTCTGTCATGGGAGATGTAATAAGTAGGACAATCACACTTTGCAGGAACTCATGCAAACACCTCTTACTTCAGATAGGAAAATACTGTCTCTACTGTGCTGTGATTTCTTTTACTGTGTGATGAGTTTTATTGACACATAATAGGAAAAAGCTTTAATAGAAGTATACTAGAATATATCAAAGAATAATTTAGAAGTGTTATTGAGCAGAAAAAAAAGAGTGAAGAACTTGAAGGTTTGTTCTTTTTTATCTTACTGAGATATTGTCTTAAAAAAAAGGACAAATCTATTTGAAGTGTTGTTAATTTGCATTCAACATACAAATATATAAAAATAGCTACTATACATCTACCAAGGTATTGCAGCAATATTTACTAAAAATTTGTAGTTCTTCCTGTCATAAATTTAACTGATCATCAGCTGTCAAATAAAACACCACTTTTAAGACATGCATTCAACACAATACCCGTCCAAGTTTGAGAGGCTACATCAGACACACTTGCACATTTTGGAAGGGTTTATAGTTTCTACTAGTAAAGTTTGATAATATTTAATAAATTTGTCTTTTAAAATGTTAATGACGTTTATGGGTGGCATATTTTTTATTCAATTCTGTTTGACCTTTTAAAATAGTTTTGATTTTCCTGTGTATTTTCCTTTGTAGTAATTAACAGCTAGTTCATTTGCTCAGCTGTGAATTTCTGTCATGATTTGTTTTCAACCAGGTCTGCCTTGCACATCTCACTAATACACACATTAAAAAAACCCCACTCTGAGTTGCAAGTGTAAACTGCACATAAAAGCCTTTTCAATTACTTTGCAAACAGATTCAGTTTCTGTAAATATGTTTACCAAGCTGTACTAAAGTATGTTGAGAACTGCCTATTCTGAGTTGTTATAACTGTAATACTGTTTGCAGCTGAAAATTTGTGGTTTATGTCTTTTGTGTATATGTGGGGAAAAAAGGGCTTGCTTTTCCCTTTGGGCTCTTACAAAGTCATGCATGTTTCTGTATCAAGCAAGAAGGATTGGTTTGGGATTTTTTTTTCTAAAAATTGACAGATTACAGCAAGTCATTGCTTTGTCAGATCCTGCATTGTGTTTATGAAAGTTATGAGTGCCACAGGCTTGAGGTATAGTTGCAAAACATTAAAGTCACATTAACATAGTTCAGCTTCCATAATCAACTGTTGTTTTTAAAATAGTTGTTTGGTTTTTAAACTTCTTTTTTTTTTAATTTAGCTAATGACTTTTTATTTAGAATTACAGAAATATGTCACTATATTTGCACTTCAAATAGTTTGTACAGAGATGATTATGTATGAGTTTTAAACTGGTTAATGCCTCACAAAAGGTTGTTTTTGTGGGTACTTTGTAATATCACAGGACATTCCTGAGAATAATTGCTTCTTTCTGCTTCTTTCTTGCCTATTTCCAAGTGGACAAATTTTACTCTTTTTTGAGAATTATGCAAATCCTGTAATAACTTTTACTCTGGATCACAGTGTTGAAAGGTTTAATATAAAGTTCCCGTGCTAGGTAGTACAGATGAGATGCTATTGAATGGCTGTTATGCTGTGAATAATTTCAAATTCTGTGGTATCTCTCTGTGAAATAACAGGGCAGGAGCTGGATGAGGATTTAGTTGTGGTTCCTCAACTTTGCCTGGAGTCCTCATATTGTCCTTGATGGGCACTGACAGATGGGGATGGCTGGCTCTGAACTCCATCATATCCCTTAGGCTATATCTCCTCCTTCTTTTCTTCTGTGTTGCTGATCCTTCACTCTCCTCTTGTGCATACTGGAAGCTATTCACTATTCAAGGTCTGAGAGGAGATACTGAAATTTCCATTGCTGGTCCTGCGCTTGGTGGGGCTTCTTGCAGGTCTGTCCCGAGCACAAATGAAACAGAGCATGCAGGGGACAGCTGCTACAACTGATCAAAGCAGTATGCTGAAACATCCTGGTGCCAAGTAAGGGAGGCATGATGAGTTGTTCAGGAAACTCGGACACAGTGGGAAGTCCCTTAGAGAAAATGTGGTTTTTACTTTGGCGCCAAATTTAGGTGTCTTTAAGTATATATGTGTCTACCTTATATGCATTATATTTCATATAGTCTCATTAATTTGTGGTTTCTAACTGT
The DNA here is from genome assembly GCA_013398055.1 of Ifrita kowaldi. NCBI lineage: Eukaryota > Metazoa > Chordata > Aves > Passeriformes > Cinclosomatidae > Ifrita > Ifrita kowaldi. The sequence continues at coordinate 1,151,442 of VZRS01014475.1, forward strand.
TCAAAGGAGTGGAAAACAGACTTTTGTGGAATGTAGGTAGAATTAAAAAGCGCTACGGAGTATGATGGCTTTCATGGAGTCATTTTTAAAAGTATTTTAGCTATGTGAAATAATGAAATAAGTCTAGGTGGGAAGACAGCTCTGAAGATCAAATGGTCCAACTTTCTTCTGAAAGCAGGGTTTAAGATTAGTCTGTCAACAGCCCTGTCAATCTCAGTCTTGAATATTTCCAGTGAGGCAGATTGCTCCACTTGTCTGGCAACCTGTTTCCAATGTTCAGTTGTTGAGGAATAGATTCTGTGCCAGTATCTCTGTGAGCAGCCGTGGTGGGAGCTGCAGGTTGAGCTCTGGGTGTTGAGAGCCCCAGGCAAGAGGCCACGAAATGCCGACCCTTTGCAGACCGAAGGGCACAGGGACCTGTAGCCCAGCCAGGGGTTCGGGTACTCAGGGAACACGGCAGGAGCCGATGGCTCCAGACTTTGGTGCTCTTAGACTGTGAGATTATAAAAGCCTGGGATTTCCTTTGTTCAGGGTTCCTGCTCAGGGGCAACCAGCTCGAGTTGTGGTTTTGTTATTGCACCATGATTAAATGACTGTAAGCATCTAGACAACTGAAACTCTGCTGTGGAAAACCTGCAGGATTTTCCCCACCTGTTTGAGTGTGGGGTGTGTAGGGAGCCAAGTGGGGCACCTGATGGGTCACTGAGCTGCCCAGTGTGAAGGGACCTTGATCCCAGCTCAGCTGGTCTGCGTGTGACTGCCAGAGTGTCTCCTGGATGGTTGGACAGGAAGGTTTCCTTAAAACAGTGAACCTAGTGCAGGGTTTATTTTTTTATTATTATTATTATATGAGGTTGGTATTTCCACTGTTTTTGTTTCTGCCTGTTGCTTCTGGTTGTGTCATTGTTGATTCTTACATAGAGTGGAGTGTACCTCCATCTGCTCTATCAACTGCCTTTTAAGTATTGGAAGCTGTCTTTTCTGTTGGCTGAATAAGCCAAGCTACTTTAACCGTGTTTATTATGTCATGTTCTTCACTGCTTTACTCATCTTGGAGACCATCCACCTTTGCAGAAAACACTTGGTGACCTCTATTTTTTTCATTGTCACTCTTGAATTGTGGTTACCAAAGTAATGCCAATGGAACACATTGAAAATGTAGACTACTAAACACTGAAGAAAAGCTGGGGAATCAAACAGGATAGAATGAGGGGAAAGGAGAATTAACGTACAATGTGGTATTAACAATGCTTCAAAATGTATACTTCCCTGTTGTCTCTTTGTATTTTGGATGCAGGCTGCCCCCCGTCCCCTCTCAGCTGATGTGTAAATTATTGTGGTTTTTTCCTGTTTTTTAAGGAATCTTGTTAGGAGGGGGTTTTCCAGCATGTCATGAAATCTCTGTTAGCAAATCATTCCTACAGAGACCAGTGATCTTTCTGTTCTTAAAACTGCGTGATAGTCATGGTGTTTTATTAAACTAGCAGTCGTGTAATTCAAACAAGCATGGCCCCATGTCACCAGAACCTGTTATTCATCATACAGATACTGCCTGAGCAACCTTGAAGGACAGTGCATCGGAAGTCTTGCCCTTTCTGTTGTTCTTGGAGAACTCTGCCCTTGGTATTCTTGATAACATGTGAATTCACGCTCCTTCAGGGAAACTCAATGCAATGTCTTTTGACCAGGACAGAAGGCAGTATTTACGAACAAGTTTGCCCCAAATGATGTGGAAGAAGGTGCTTCCAGCTCATAGTCTTTAATAATGGGTTACTTGTCAGAGGGAAAGAAATACAACAAAATAGTCAAAATATTTTTATTAGCAATCTGCTAATGAAGTGGTGGCTTGCATCCTATAGAAATCGAAGTCTCTGTATGCTGTCGTCTCATTTCTTTTTTGCTTGAAATGCTCTCAACGTCTTTGTCAGCTCCACTGCCCATTTATTATTTGTGGGTAATTCTTAAGAAAAAAACCCAGTACTTTGTCTGTCAAACACTGTCTTTGGTCTGTGTAATGTTCCTTTTTCATAGGACAGGACAGATAGTAGGTGAACATCTCTTGGTTAAAAAGAAAATTAAAAGCACAATCTCCTTGTACAAGCAGGGAAACAAACAGAAGAGAAGAACTGAAATAATAAATGAACAGTCAGAGTTCCAATTTTTCAGTCTTCTCTGCATTAGTGTAGTATTGTGTTCTAAGTGAAAACCACTATAGAAATAACGCACTAGCTCTTTTTCGTCCCCCCTCTTCTGCAATATCCATAGAGTACTTGGTTTCTTAATTGATTGGTTTTCTTTGTTTGTAACTATAGGGGAAAAAACCTGGGATACTCATCTGCAGTATGAGACTTTAGGTCCTGGTGACCAACCTTTCTGGAACAAAAGGCCTGTATTCTGGGACTGTTCAAAGCTTGGCTTCCAGAAACACACATCTTTACAGTGAGCTAATTCAGCAGTATTTTCTTATTCCATTTTCATATGACTAAGAAAAATGCAGGGAGTATTTTCAGGGCTTCCTCTGAATCCATCATAATATAGCAGAACATTCAATCATTAATTATGTTCCCTATTGAAAATGTTTGTTTGCTCGCTTGTTTGTTTAGATAAGTGTGCCTGCCATCAGGACACAATACTGTGTGGGGGAAAAAAGCCCTACAAACAAATCTCATGTCATGTTAATATAATTGAAAATTCCCAAAATGCTAAGAGATATGCTGAACAGTACCTTAGTTCTTTGAAAGGATCAGACATTAAAGTGGAGGGTAGGAATAATCCCTGTTTCTTCAGGCTAGAGGAGAAGCAGTTGGCAGCTTATTTTCACTATGCCTCCTAGTGCAAAAAGATGCTGTCCTAGAAAATTACTTGTAAACTTAGATGTACACCTAAACCCACCAGGATTTAATTGTTCCCGTGTCTAAATTGCTGTACCTAGAAGTGGTACCATCTCATACACTGGGATATGCCCCTGTGTGTTATTATCTAGATGTGTGTTGGGACAAGTTCCAGGTATGTGCTGTGTTTTTCTCTTGTGTTACGATTCTCTTCGAAGACTTCTATGTGTAAAGCAGGGAAAGAGCTAAAAGGTATAATGCAGGTACCAGGGTTACTTAGTACTCTGTGGAGTGCTTCTGCGCCACAGTTTACATGTACATAGTATTTGTAATCCAACTTTTATGGTATAATAAGATTGTTGTGGAAAACACAGTGAATGCGTGGGATCCCAGAGAACTGGGGACATTTGAAATTCACTTGTGCTCTTGACAAGATCACAACAGTAGTGAAGTATACAGATGCGGAAAGGAAGGGTGTTTGTTATGGACAGGAAAGAAATAATCTGACAACATTTAGGATTAGAAGCAGTCCCACTGTGAAAAAACTAGACAGTGTTTAAGATGAACTTCTGGAGCATTTTCATCCCCTGCTGTTGTCAGGGAAGTCAGTGGAGCTAAGATGAACGAGGTGTTTGTGTAGTGAGCATTGTGCTCTTGTTGGTCTCACTGATGTGAACACACATGCAGATAAGTTTTCTGCAGTCTGAATGGAGTGCAGCAGTACCTTTTATCCGTACCTTTTGATGGGCATTTGGGTCTGTGCTTTCTTCTGGTTTTCACTTTCACCGAAGGCTGGATCCCACAGTGCAGTGTCCTATGCCTCTAAAACAAGGACTGGCACTTTGGTTGCCCAGAGGTGGAGATGTACCCTTGCCAAAAGCTCCATCTTTGAAAGAGATGGATAGTAGAAAATAAAGTTGTTTCTGTTCTGTTAAATCAGTTTAATATTTTTCCTCTGTGGCATCTATTATTTATTATTACCACAAGTGTTAGAAACCAGCAATCTTTGAGGAATCATTCTGCAGGAAGTTGAAGCAGGACCCTGCTTATTGTGTAGCAAGGAAAAGTGCCAGAAACTGACTGGAAAATTTAGGTTTCCATACTATTAATATTGAGTATGATGATTTTAATCCATTTCTATTTAGTTGCTAATTCTTGAGAACTGAAAAAAAATGGCAGCCAGAATAGGTACAGCTATCTTATCTGGAACTGTCTCCAATTACTTCTGAACTCTGTTTCTGTAGCTGTCTAAGTCTGTATGATCCATATGGATTTCAGTGATGGATGTGGATTTCTGGTTTAGACACAAGGAAGGCCGTTATTGCATTGCTTTCAGACTCAGTGATGATAACTTCACCCCATGTTGCTTTTCCAATTATTTTTCTGTGGTACTTGGGTTGCACAGTGAGTCTGTTTTATGAAGTTTGGGAAATCAACCCACAACACTTTCAGAGTTTATCTGCTTTGCTTTTTGACAGTCCACAGTAATCTTGTGGATAGCTATGATTACTGTCTGTGGTGTGTAGCAGGGTCTTGCTGAGTATAATTCACAGGGGCTTTTTTTTTCTTTTTACCTGAGTTTTGTAAGTATGTAGGAGAAAAGAAAGGGGAATGGAGTTCAATTATATGTATTAAAAACCAAACCAAAACAAAATCCCAAAGCAGAGATTGCTTTATAATGTCAGAGTATTTTAAAATGGTCTACAGGTGGTATCTTGAATAAAGATACATAATTTTGAGAGACCTGCTATCTCCCTGTGCTTGGTAAAGATACATTCACCTTTTACTGTGTATTTAGGAAAAAAAAAAGTACTACTTTTCCAGAAACAGTGTTTCTAAATCAAATCGAACTTTCTGGAAGTAATATATAATAATTCACTCTTACACAAACACAATCAGACATGAAATGCATGCACTGGGTAAAATAATTCAAAATCACAGGCTCTGTCTCAAAACCATTGAGTAAACTAATAAAACTACACATCTCTCTGTTTCTTAGACCGTTCTCTTTACCTGATCTCAAACAAAGCTAGAGCGATTCACTTCATATTTGTATTATGAATACAAAGATAACTGATAGTTATGTGCTTCCATATATTGGAATTGGGAAGTATTGCAATATTTTTTAAAAAAGTCTGAATTTTTTCCATATTCAAAAGAGATGCAGACTAATTTTGTAGACAGTATCTTCATTCTGTTGAATTGACACTTTCTCAATTACAGCTTTTTTGAAAAAACAAAAACAACCCAACCAAAAACCAAACCACCCTCAAAATCAGGAGAAGTTTGCACATGGTCTCATAACTTATTAAAAGAGATATTTAAGTGCAATTTATACACATAAAAACTAATGGAATAAACAACCACAGTTCTTAGTAGTTATATGCACCATAGGTCTATGTGGTACATGCCTTTACATGATCCCATTCCTAATTAATTGCTCCCTGAATATAATCTCCTCTTTGATAATTTTTTTTCGCAAGAATATTAGTGCTAAGGTTCCATTTAGAAAATGCCCTGTCCTTGGCTGCAGCTAATCACAGATATTAAAGTGGGAAATGCAGCAAAATCACTTATAGACTTCTATGGCATGAAAAATCCAAAGGTAAAAATACCAAATAGAAACCTTAACTTTGTAAGTTATTGACTTAAACCCTTAGGCTTAAAGGATTTTTAGAGGGTTATGAGGATTTAGAGATCTCTGTGATTATGTCTTCATTTTATCTAATGTGGCTTTAATTTATGATTTGGGAGTTTAATTATTAATTAAATTTAATCTTGGGAGTTAACATGAATGTATCTTTAATTCCATTTTGTTGCTTTTTTTTGCATTCCTTCCAATGTAACAATACTCCTTTGGTGCTGGAATACCTGTTATTTACTGATAAAATTTAATACTGATTCTATTATATAGTAGCTATAGCCATGGATCCCTAATTGATACCTTACTGCACTAAAAGGCCTAACAGATTTAATAAACGATTTTCCTTTCCATGTAGTAGGGCTGTGCATTAATAGTCTGATGGTGGTTTTGTTTACATTTTTTCAAGCAAGAAGCTATGCAATTTTTCTTCTTTTACTTTCCTTTTTATTTTTAAGGATGTTGTCATTTACAAGTGACCAGTGCTAAAGATCTGGTGGACTTATCCTAGCAAAAAGGCAATCTACACGAGTGAGAAAAAATAATTAGAGTGTGTATACAATCCCATTGCATAGGATAGGCCTTAGAACAATATTGGTTAAAACTGGTCCATTACCTTCTCTGAGAAAGAACAGATAAGAACACCCTCGTGGCTCATTGTCTCTGCTTATGGTCATGCTTGGTTTGCTGCTTTAATATTTCATTAGTTGCTTTGTTTTGGTAGTGTGTTGTTTTTAACTGTAAGGCATATCAATTGTTCAGCCCCCTGAACACCTCGTGGGAAAGGAGGGCACAAGCTCAATTGTTTGCTGTTATCATGATGTACTCGAACAAAGCGAGTTAAAGCACATTGTGGCATAGAAACTGCACAGCAGAAATAAATATGTAAGGAGTACGAGACATTTATCTCTGTGCTTTGGCTACCTTGTTATTCCTTTAGGCATCTTGTTACTAAATCTAGCTGCCCTCAAGTTTTATAACCCAATTAATTTGGTAACCAGCTTAAAGTTATATGAACAGACATGCTGCATGTCACTGAGCATGAATGTTTTCAGTGGCCTTTGCATAACTCCTCCTTAAGCAAATCAGATCGTCCTGCTGGAATCTAAGACATATTTCTGGAGTTTCATGTAGAATATGTACTTTACAAGTTTGTTGTCATAGTTCCTATACAGGCATTTCAGGAGGAAAGGAGTTGATCCTTTGCCTCTTGGTTGGAATTTCTTAGTGGTCAGGTGCAGCCCTCTGTTGTGACTGGCACTTTTCTTTCACTTTGTGGTTAACAAATAACTTCTTTGCATGTAGTTGATTTCTGTTCTGTTCTGTTCTAGGAAAAATAGGCTAAAATGTCTGCTGTTCCATGCTGTACAATATTCATTCATTTTGAGGACATACAGAAAAAACTTTACCCCAAACCCATTTCTAGTAATGACCAGACTTCTTGAAGTGACCTTGCCCTACGATTTTTGCTGGTAGTGGCAGCTGCTGCCTGTGTCTACCATCTGCCCTTTCCTGTAATCACCTGCTTATAATCTACTCAAGCATCATTTCTTCTTGAAAGCAAGAGCTTGTACTAGACAATACCTGTTGGAACCATCTAGGTCATTCTAGGCAAGAAATTAGTGCCTAGGAAAGGATAGAGCTTCCATGTGGAGGATGGCCAGGGCAGTGCTCTTTAGGCATAAAAATAGGCTTAGCACTTTTCCTTAATGTTAGAAGAGAGGCAGGTCCCCATATTTTCCTGCCAGACCAGTAAGAGGCTTGGTGATGGGAGGAGGAGGCGTTTTATCAAAATTTCACTGTTTCTTTTCTCTACTTTAATAGCTTGGAGAAGGTTTTTGGTTTTTATTTTTTTGTTTGTTTGTTTGTTTCTGCTTGAGTTTTTCTTGTTTCTTTTGTCCTGAATCCTTTGTGTTTTCTTGACTGTATCTGCCTGTAGAAAAGGAAGATTGTTCGCTTTATTGATAGGGCCTGAGTGAGACTGCAGAATCTCCATAAAATGTGGCAAAACATTATCTAATTACAGATCAATATGACCTCAGTAACTAATGAAATTTTATGGAACGAAATTGTACTAAAACCTCATTATCCTTGGACCTGACGTAAGTAATTGAATATCCTGCTTTGTTTTTGTGAGGGTCATACACTGCAGGTAGGAGAAACTGTTAGTCTGCTCTAGAAAGGAATACTTGTAATCTGAAATGTACATAACGTGGCTTAACTAGCCTTACATCATCTGCCCTTACATTTCTCATTCTGTGAACTGAAAAAAATTAGGCTGCTCTTTTTAAATACAGGTTTTTTAAAAAAAAAATCCTAAAAGGATTCAGGCTTTTCATGAAGCATTTTGAAGTTATTTATCAACCTGTTTACTTTTATTTGTTATGACCTGACTTCAAACAATTGTTGTTCTGCCTTGTCAAGTTTCTTGTCTGCTTTTGTAAACATCTTGAAATTATAAGGTATTTTAGTCCATCTTTAGAATGGATTCACATATGGCACATCACTCAGGACAACAGAGATATTGTCAAAGGGAATGACACATTTATTGGTAAGGGAGGTCTAGCTGTTTAGGAGGTACAGAAATGCCTGTTAGTTTCCATTTTCTCAACAAGCAAGTTTTATAAAAGAACTGTTCCCACTTGTGGTAATTCAAGAAGTTTAAAAAAGTTCAGAAAATAGCTCAAGAAAAGTTGTAGTCTTCAGGGTTTAACAACTGCGTTTGCTTCTTAGACCTCATGTTATTGATCCGTCAGATTTTTAACCCAAGGAAATGTTTATGGCCACTCCAAGTTTTATTTCAGCTGTTTTCCTATGTGACTGGCATTGCTCACAGCTCTACCCCAAAGAGGATTGCAGGACTCTGTTATATTAATTCTCTTTCACATTCTCTACTGTCAGTGATGGTAATGCAAGATAAAAATAGGCTGTAAAATCCACGCCAAAACTGAAAATTCCCCAAGATTAATGTCTTGGCAGAAGGATCTATCTTTTATTTGGTCTACAGATATGAAGAGGAAAAAGGGGCAAGAAGGGCAAGAGACCAGCACAGCTGAGTAGGGAACTGCTGGTCAGACTAGAGGGAATGGAGCAAATGCATAGGCAGTGTAAACTAGGACAGGTAACCTGGGAAGAGTTTAGAGATTAAGTATGGTTGTGTAGGGATAAGGTGAGGAAGGCCAAGGCAAAGCTGGAACTGAACCTGGCAAGGGATGTAAAAATTAAGGGCTTCTGCAGGTATGACAACCAGAAAAGAAAGGTCAAAGAAGGTGCACCCCCGAATAAAAAATGCTGGAAAACTGGTAACAATGAATGAGAAGTCTGAGATACTAAACAACTTTTTTGCCTCAGTCTTCAATAGCAACCTCCCTTTCCAGGCTTCTTGAGTGGATGGACAGCAGGATGGGGTCTTGGGGAGCAAAGTCCCTTTCACTGTAAGTAAAGCTCTGGTTCACCTGAGGAACCTGAATATACGTAAGTCTAAGGGACCCAATGAGATGCATCCCAGAGACCTAGAGAAATTGGCTGACATAGTTGCTAAGGAACTCTCCATGATATTTGAGAAGTCGTGACAGTCAGGTGAGGTCCCAGGTGACTGGAAAAAGGGCAACATTGTACCCATCTTTAAGAAGGGTAGAAAGGAAGAACCTGGGAATTATTGACCTGGATAGCTGCATCCAGCTCTGGAGTCACCAACACAGGAAGGACATGGACCTGTTGGAGCAAGTCCAGAAGAGGCCAGCAATATGATCAGAGGGATGGAGGACCTCTCCTGTGAAGACAGGCTGAGAGATTGTTCAGCTTGGAAAAGGAAGTTTTTGAGATGATCTAGTTGCAGCCTTCCAGCACTTGAAGGAAGCCTGCAGGAAAGGTGGAGAGAGACTGTTTGCAAGGGCATGTGGTGGCAGGTTGAGGGGGAATGACTTCAAACTGAAAGAGTGGGTTTAGATTAAATATTAGGAAAAAATTCTTCACTGTGAGGGTGGTGAGGTACTGGGAACAGGTTGTCCATGGAAGTTGTGGAACACTTCCCATTCCTGGAAGTGTTCAAGGCCAGGCTGGATGAGGCTCTGAGCAATGTGGTCTAGTGGGAGATGTCCTTTCCCATTGTGGGGAAGTTGGAACTAGATTATCTTTAAGGTCTCTTCCAACCCAAGCCATTCTATGGTTCCATGATTCTTGTGTCTACCTCGCTTTTGTCTCATCTATGTGCCTGAAGTTTTTTAGACAGTTGGTACTGTCCAAATTCCTTTTTCATTTTAAAATACTTTACCACTTGCATGTCACAATTTTCAGCTCTCCTTTTCATTCTTTTTCTCTGTTTCACTTGCTATAATATGTCAAAAGGTTGTTCTTGATATGTGCTAAACAAACACTGAAGAAAAGATTATACTGTGGCTGTCTTCTGCAAGCAATGTGGTAAATCCTGTTGATAGTAGCTGTGTTTGTGTTCCAAGCCATCAATTAGTATAAAAGCTGCCCAAACTTATTTTTGCTTTATAAATATTAATCCTATTTCTGGGATTTTGCCTCTGCCCTGGGTTTATATAAAGGTGACACAGAGCTAGTAAAATGCCTGCTGCTCACTGCCTGTTGGGTCCTTACCTCTAAGTAATGGTGAGCCTGTCAGAATATAGGACCATGAAGACGTATCTTGAAGGCTCGCATTTCTCATCACAAAATAAGAGATACTTTTCAGTACCTCAGTTCAATTTTCTCTTGGCTTCATTTTCAGCTTTTGCAGGCTTTCTTTAATGCACTTGTGCTGCCAGTTCCATAGCTGTTTAATATTTCAATTTATATCTGTATGAAAAAGTGGGATTTATCCTTTCATTATTCAGCACTCATAGATGTGATCATGTGCTTTGTTTCCATAAGGAGGGAAAAACACTGTGCTGAAACTGTCCTTTTGGTTGGTAACAGAAATGTACAGGTCTTACTGCATCAATGAAAAATGATTCTGTACACACTTTTTGTGTTCACAGAATCGTTTTAAATGTGCATAGGAGTTCATGAAATTTTGTTTGTGTGTGTGTAAACTGTATTATTTCACAGTCCAGTTTGTTTTCGTTTCAAATAAATAATTCTTTGTTTGCTGATAACACTGTCATAAGCTACCGATCATTCCATTCCAATGATGGATTCCAAGGATAAAATGCTCTGTGATTTCGGAGTTGAAAATAGTAAAGCACTGATGTGCTGTCCCAGGATTGTCCACAAAATGGAAGTTCTTCTGATATCAAACTTTTGCTTCATCACCTTTTATTGTCTGTGTTTTTTAGAACTGTGTTCCAAAGTATAACTTCAGGAATATTTCTGTATCGAAGGGCTTCCATTCACTTTCATAGGGATTGTGCACATNTTAAGTATGGTTGTGTAGGGATAAGGTGAGGAAGGCCAAGGCAAAGCTGGAACTGAACCTGGCAAGGGATGTAAAAATTAAGGGCTTCTGCAGGTATGACAACCAGAAAAGAAAGGTCAAAGAAGGTGCACCCCCGAATAAAAAATGCTGGAAAACTGGTAACAATGAATGAGAAGTCTGAGATACTAAACAACTTTTTTGCCTCAGTCTTCAATAGCAACCTCCCTTTCCAGGCTTCTTGAGTGGATGGACAGCAGGATGGGGTCTTGGGGAGCAAAGTCCCTTTCACTGTAAGTAAAGCTCTGGTTCACCTGAGGAACCTGAATATACGTAAGTCTAAGGGACCCAATGAGATGCATCCCAGAAACCTAGAGAAATTGGCTGACATAGTTGCTAAGGAACTCTCCATGATATTTGAGAAGTCGTGACAGTCAGGTGAGGTCCCAGGTGACTGGAAAAAGGGCAACATTGTACCCATCTTTAAGAAGGGTAGAAAGGAAGAACCTGGGAATTATTGACCTGGATAGCTGCATCCAGCTCTGGAGTCCCCAACACAGGAAGGACATGGACCTGTTGGAGCAAGTCCAGAAGAGGCCAGCAATATGATCAGAGGGATGGAGGACCTCTCCTGTGAAGACAGGCTGAGAGATTGTTCAGCTTGGAAAAGGAAGATTTTGAGATGATCTAGTTGCAGCCTTCCAGCACCTGAAGGAAGCCTGCAGGAAAGGTGGAGAGAGACTGTTTGCAAGGGCATGTGGTGGCAGGTTGAGGGGGAATGACTTCAAACTGAAAGAGTGGGTTTAGATTAAATATTAGGAAAAAATTCTTCACTGTGAGGGTGGTGAGGTACTGGGAACAGGTTGTCCATGGAAGTTGTGGAACACTTCCCATTCCTGGAAGTGTTCAAGGCCAGGCTGGATGAGGCTCTGAGCAATGTGGTCTAGTGGGAGATGTCCTTTCCCATTGTGGGGAAGTTGGAACTAGATTATCTTTAAGGTCTCTTCCAACCCAAGCCATTCTATGGTTCCATGATTCTTGTGTCTACCTCGCTTTTGTCTCATCTATGTGCCTGAAGTTTTTTAGACAGTTGGTACTGTCCAAATTCCTTTTTCATTTTAAAATACTTTACCACTTGCATGTCACAATTTTCAGCTCTCCTTTTCATTCTTTTTCTCTGTTTCACTTGCTATAATATGTCAAAAGGTTGTTCTTGATATGTGCTAAACAAACACTGAAGAAAAGATTATACTGTGGCTGTCTTCTGCAAGCAATGTGGTAAATCCTGTTGATAGTAGCTGTGTTTGTGTTCCAAGCCATCAATTAGTATAAAAGCTGCCCAAACTTATTTTTGCTTTATAAATATTAATCCTATTTCTGGGATTTTGCCTCTGCCCTGGGTTTATATAAAGGTGACACAGAGCTAGTAAAATGCCTGCTGCTCACTGCCTGTTGGGTCCTTACCTCTAAGTAATGGTGAGCCTGTCAGAATATAGGACCATGAAGACGTATCTTGAAGGCTCGCATTTCTCATCACAAAATAAGAGATACTTTTCAGTACCTCAGTTCAATTTTCTCTTGGCTTCATTTTCAGCTTTTGCAGGCTTTCTTTAATGCACTTGTGCTGCCAGTTCCATAGCTGTTTAATATTTCAATTTATATCTGTATGAAAAAGTGGGATTTATCCTTTCATTATTCAGCACTCATAGATGTGATCATGTGCTTTGTTTCCATAAGGAGGGAAAAACACTGTGCTGAAACTGTCCTTTTGGTTGGTAACAGAAATGTACAGGTCTTACTGCATCAATGAAAAATGATTCTGTACACACTTTTTGTGTTCACAGAATCGTTTTAAATGTGCATAGGAGTTCATGAAATTTTGTTTGTGTGTGTGTAAACTGTATTATTTCACAGTCCAGTTTGTTTTCGTTTCAAATAAATAATTCTTTGTTTGCTGATAACACTGTCATAAGCTACCGATCATTCCATTCCAATGATGGATTCCAAGGATAAAATGCTCTGTGATTTCGGAGTTGAAAATAGTAAAGCACTGATGTGCTGTCCCAGGATTGTCCACAAAATGGAAGTTCTTCTGATATCAAACTTTTGCTTCATCACCTTTTATTGTCTGTGTTTTTTAGAACTGTGTTCCAAAGTATAACTTCAGGAATATTTCTGTATCGAAGGGCTTCCATTCACTTTCATAGGGATTGTGCACATTCCGTTTTCTTAGGGCAGTGATGGATTTTCAGTGTTCAGATCCTTCGTAATAAATAAATATTGCTGAATGTACACTTCTGCTATTAATAGATTTCACAGTAAATCAAACATTTTACTTGTTTTACAGATTGTATTAGGTGGAACAAATTCATTGATTGCTTAATTTTATGTTTATAAAAGAGAATAATTTTAAAAAATATTATTTTATTTGTATTATATAAAATAATATATATCAAAATCCTGATCCAGCTATTAATAGGAAAAATAGGTTTTTTAAATTGAATTTCAAGGGTGAAATATGCCTTGCTAAGTATTTGTGCAGTTTCTGAAACAAGTATTTTCTCAGATGTATAGTTTCTGGCAACCAGCATGATAAATTAAGGATGAAGAGAAAATATATTTTTATCCATTTGGTTAAACAGAAGTTCTACTTAGTTTGCTTAAGGCATCTGTTGTGGTAATAGACCAACTTCCATGACGTAGACAGTGTATGTGAAGTCTGTCTCATAAATTATGTGTTATGGGGAGCAAAAGGAAGAGAGAGAAGAAATGTAGATATTAAGGGTGCATGCTGAGACCTGTGCACAGTCTGACAGGCTTTATATCATGATAAAATATAAGCACACCTTTTACATAAGTGTTTTTTCCTTATTTTTTTAAAGTTCCTTATCTACATGTAATGTTATCTTTGTATCATTGAACCAGTTTTCTTAGTCATATTAGTAGTGCTTTTGCATCGTAGTTGTTCCTGTCTGGAAAACAGTGTATAAACATAGAAACATATAGCCATAGAAATCTACGTATTTAAGAAAAGTTTAATTTTAATGAATTTATCCTGTTTTTTTCAGTGTAGAAAATTTACTCTATCCCAGCCAAAACCATTACAGATTGAAAATTACATTACAAACCATTACAGATTGCAGGTCCCAAGACCTGCGACACTCTGGATAAGCAAAGTCTATGATCAGAATGTGATCCAGCATCCGTGAAAATGTAGATTTCACTGAAACACCCTTCATTTTTGTTGGCTTTAGTGAAAATTTTGAGCATGCTACACTTGCTGGTCTGAGACTGGAATAGATGTCAGATATGAAACACAAACAGCTATTCAATCTGTAAAGGATTGATTTATATTATGTAATTTATACTTAAGGGAAGAATGTCTACTGTTACTTAAGTGTCCACAGTGTAAAGCACGGTCTCTGCATGTGAAGAATAAATATTAATATTAGGAATTTTCCCATTAAATATACTTTTTTTTTTAATATACTGTATCCATACTACATAGTTAGTGGTGCTTTTTTCAAGCATTTTAAGAACTGCAAGGATCACCATTAGGTATTTGTTTTGCTTCAGCCTGACAGTTGATAGTGTTTTTAGCCAATAATTCCTGCCTCGAACAAGTAATGGCAGATCAGTAAGGAGTGCTCCTTTTGGAAGGACACCAAATCTTGCTTCCAAGACTTAGAATGAAGACTGCATTGCATTCTTGATAAGATGTTAGTTTCAGAGTTCAACATATATAGCCTCATTTTTTATTTGAATCTGTTTGGCTTCAGTGTACAGACACTGAACTTCATTGTTTAGCAGATAATGATTATTTTACATTAAGGAAGTGAATGAATCTCAATTACATAGTTACTGGATGCACCTTATCTGCCTTCAGTTGGATCCGTATTGCATTGAGAAAGGGAGATAAAAATTGCTATCCACATATCACAGTTCTGTGGTTTGCATGTTGTGACCTTAAAATGTGCAATCACATTGTGTGGATGGTATTTAGGAACAGCTGTTTGCGACCAATTCAATTTCTTTAAGTGAGATAGATTACAGAAACAGCTGGCTATCACATTATTAGAGATTAAGTCTTAAAGACACTGCAATTAAAATAATTATGTTATTGTTTCTTTCTGGCTGCAGAAATGCTTCTAGGGCTATGGAGATTAGTCTTGTTCACAATGACTCTATATTTAGAAATGACTGACTTTTTTTAAATGGTAAAAGAACAATCTGTGAGTCCAGTAAAGGTGTTATAATAGAGTTATTATTGAAATAATATTTTCTTCTGTGTTTCCTATTCCACTGAGGAAGTTTGCCACCCTTGGAGCACCTTTAAAAGTCTATGCTCTGGGCAGGTGTGGAGCCATTGAAAACTGCAGTTCAGGAAGCTTTGACTCTTCTTTGCTTCCACTAAAATGAATAAAATGTTGTACTGAATTTGGATTATATCATGAGGTGGTCAGTGCTATCTTCACCATCACATTGGTTTTAACTGATGTCAGACGTCAGGTACTTTCACTAACAGTCATGAGGAAACTTATCTTTAAGCTTACATAATCACTCAGCCACCAGTCCTCTTCTGTGCTGCTCATGGGGATTGAGTCATCCCCCCAGAATAACCCTGCAGAGATCATGTCTCTTGAATCCTCAGAATTCTTTGGGACAGCTGTGTTGTTTGATTTTTGAGTTTAACTGAAAATATTAGACACACACCTCTCAATATGGATAGAAGTGGTTTCCTTTACAGGGCAATTTTCATTTCCCTTAGGAGCTTTGTCTTCAGCGCTACCGCTTGTTTTATTTTTGGTACAGCCCAAGACAGTCCGTAGTGTGCTTTGGAGGGGGAAGGTGCAGGAAAAGTGTTTTCACTCTGGTTCCAGATAGTGAATAAATTATTTGATTGTTCCCTGGAGAGCAAAGAGGCATGGCCTGCCAGTGCGCTTCAAGTTGCCCGCAGGACCTTGGGAGTGAGAGCAGATGGGCTGGGAACCTGCCCAAGCCCTGGCTCCCGTGCGCTGGCTGCTCCTGCCAGCCTGCCTGCTGCGCCCTGAGCTCCCATCAAAGGCACGTGAGGATTGTGCTCCAAGGCCAGCCCCTCAGGCAAGCCAGCGTTTGAGCCTATTTCTAACAGGCTAACTAGGCCCTTGGGTCTTCTGGCCATACTTAGTGCTTTCTGGCACAGTAAGGGAGAGATAAATCATTTATAGAGGTGAAAGCTGCTGCTTCTCTGGGCTGATAGGAGAGGCTGGTTCTAAAGCCCTTGTCAGTCGTAAGTGATGCTGAAAAGTGCTACAATGTCATGATTTCCTGTTGTTCTGAATTTTGATGTAGGGGTCTTATTAGATAGTCTGCAGGCGAAACAGAAAGTAATGAGGACAGAAAAATTAATCTTGCCAGTAAGAGATGGCAAAGACTTTTTGAATAACCATCATGATTTTTCAGATGCAAAATGTCAGCCTTCATTGTGTCTGTGCTACCCAGGAGCACTTTAGCTTGACTGTTTAGATTAGAGAGTGTTTGTTTGTAGCTCTGAACTGTGGCAGAAATATGGGATCAATATTAGCTAGTGCAACTCCAATTCCTCATCTGATGAAAGTAAAATGATAGGGAATGAAAGATATATTACTAACTGGAACTACTTTCCCTTGCCATGCTAAAAATCTTCCACCAAGGCCCTTCTCACAGGGCTCCCTCATACGACCTCTGGTTGCACCTGAGTTATCAAAGTCCTTTTGTGAGATTGGTACAATGGTGAATGTTCAGAGAGCGTCAGAAGCATTACCTTCCCCAGAACAGAGACATGAGCACTGATGGTGGGCTGAAGGTGTGTATGCACATAGTCTGCCTGCTCCTGTCTGGCTGCCCAGGTATTTCTTTCCCACAGCAAACAGACTTTTGAGGATGGTTGTATTGGGTGTGGCTGAAGTGTTCATTTTCCCACAGCAGCCCTCACAGTGCTGTGTTTTGCATTGGTACCTACAAAGGTGTTGATAACATTTAGTGTTTTGGCTGCTGCTGAGCAGCACTGGCACAGCATCAGTGATGGCTCTCAACATTCCCCCCCACCCCCACCATCAAGGGGCTGAGGGTGGGCAAGATCCTGGGAGGGGACACAACCAGGCCAACTGACCCTAAATCAGCCAAAGGGGTGTTCCATACCATATGATGTCAGCTCAGATATAAAAGCTAAGAGAGGGAAGAGAAACTGAGGGCATTTGGTATTTACAATGTTTGCCTTCTGGGGCAACGTCTCCATATGCTGAAGCCCTGCGTCCCAGGAAGCGTCTGAACATCGCTTGGTGATGGGAAGTAGAGAATAAACTTTTTTTCTCTTTATTTATGCGCACACAAACTTTTGCTTCTGCTTTAGTAAATTGCTTTATCTCAACCTGTGAGTTGTTTCCATCTTATTTTCCCTTCCCTGTCCTGCTGGGAAGGGGAGTGCTAAACCAGCTTGGAGGGCACCTGGTGTCCAGCTAAGGTCGACTCACCAGAGTGGCGTATGCAAAATAGATAAAGCAACAGCTTAAATAACTGTGATGCTGAGTCAAATGATTGAACACCAAAGTTTCAGAAAGTGCAGTCAAAAAGAGTAGAGGCAATGTTTAATGATGGAGTCAAAGCACATGGGAAATAAATGCTGGTTCCACAAGTCATAACAAAATTGCATGGGAATGCAGTAGTAGAGCTATTCTTAAAAGTCTGCTGCTATTTCTGAAGATAGGGAACAGTTTTGCTCCAATTAGGCTAAAATGAAGTAGATGCCTAAGACAGTATGGTGAAAACTGTGGATATGTTCTGTAATTATCCAAGGATAGTCATATTTAATAATTATTGAAGTAAACAGTGGAAAATATTTGAAGTGCTCCTGTGCAAGAAGCCACATAACATATGGCAGTCATCACCAAAGCTCAAGTTGAATGACTGTAGGAGGACTGTGAATGACACATTTGGTGTCCTTCTAGGATAACATATTTTCGTTATGTATTTTCAGTCCTTTGGGTTTTTATGGGACTTGGAGCCTGAATATCAAGTGTGGAATGAGCAGTGAAAAGTCTTAGAGGCAGAAGGGTGCAGGTGCGTCATTTGCCATGAAGTGTTTAAAGGCTTGTTAGCACCAACATGGGTAAGCTGGAGTGTCACACATCTGCGCTGTACAATGGGTTCATAGGGAGAATCCTTAGGGTTAATGCAGGCCCCAGCTGATATATATGTGTGCTACAACACAGAAGAAGTTAGACTGAACATGAAATTGCTCTGCTGTGGTGAAAGACTGCATAAGTTTTTTGTGTGTCTTTTCCATTGTACTATATACCATGCAGAAGCATTCTGTAAGAATGTAAGAAATTTGGAACTATCAAGATCTTTGAAAGAGCTTGGGTATCCATCTGATAAACTTTGTGAACTAGATGTTCGTTGCTTCAGTATTACTGTGTTTATTGCACTGAGATTTGTCCTTGCTGGGTTGTTTTTTTTTAAGCTAGTAAATGTTCGATATTTACAGAATGGCTTTGAGTAAAAACAGATAAGCTACAATGTTTGTACCGAGACTGGTGTTAAATATAATGGAGCTTTACGCTGTCTCTCTTTCCACCAGTCAATCTCCTTCAGCAATGCATCCAGTAGGTTTACAGTCGTGTGTCATCCACTATTTACCCATCTCACCCACTCATGCACCTCTGTAAACCTGCTTCAAATCCCAACCTGCTGTGGCCTCGTTCCCTCTCCAGGCAGGTGCTCGGCTCCTGCTGAGGTGTTCTGTGTGCTGAACAGTCCGCTGACCCTGGCAGTGACCTCCGTGGTGATGAGTTGTCTCTGTCATCAGCATCTCCTGTCCAGTTTTCTGTTCCTGAATAAACCAAAGTTCAGATACAAACCTATTATCCTTTTAGGCCAAAAATTCCTTCAATAAAAATTTCCATTTTGTCTTACATTTAGATAGCTTTTAAGAAGATATTTTTTCAGTGCTGTTAAACATAGCCTGTTTCCTCAGAGAGCGTAGATGCAGGGATCTGAAGAAAATCTCTTCCTGATTATTTGGTAGTCTTTTGTGACACATGGAATACTCAGTTTAAGAATGGGAATCTTTCCTCAAAAGAAAACATGAATGAAAATGCAAGGGAGCAGCACTTCACCTAACCTTAAAAATGTGAATAGTCCTCACTTGTTGGGTTCACCTCATTATAGATTGTAGTCTTTTTGATTTATGTTGGTTGCTTTGGAAATAGACTTTTATGTGTTACTTTCCTTTTAGACAGAAGTCTTTCCTCCACCAGGTAAAACTTGAATTATATTTTTCTGCAAATGCTGACAAGATAGGAAGTAGTTCATACTTGGGTGAGCCATTTTGCTCTTTATCCATGATATTATGGTGTTCTTGCAAACCTGAAATACTGTTCTAGAGCATGCTTATAATAAAGGAAGGAGCACTCAGAACTCTTCCTGCAGTGACCTGTTGCTTTTGGCAAACCTAGTTAAAAAAGGCTGTGAATGCCTTTTGTTGAGAGGCTCTCTCTTCTTTCAAAAGAACGTGTTAATCAAGATGTGATGCTATTCATTTTTTGCAGAACTCTCATTAGATGTTCCTGGGGTTGAAAGAGTTTTCGTGCTTTAATAATTTGCAGGTTTTGAAGGTTTTTCTCATCTAAGTTAGATGGAAAGTCAGATTTTTTTTTTAACCAACTGGTTGGTTAGAATAAAAACCACTTCATTTACAACCTTTTATTTTTACCTGTTGTATAAACTGAAAAAGCTAAATCCAACTGTTTTAAAGTTAAAAAATCCTGTTTTGTTTTAATTCTTTAAACAGAATATTTTAACAAAACTGTTTCTGTTACCCTTGATGTCTCAATGTTAATTGTAGTAGACAGAACAAAGGATTCTCAAGAAGAGTTTTATTTTAGACTGTCTGATTTAAGTGAGGGTAGTCTATGCTGAAAATTTGTGGTGATGGGATACTAAGGAAGGCATAAATAATTCTAGGTTACCATGTTTGGCACTGTGTATGGCAGTGATTTCAGAGAAGTCTTCTCAATATGTGCCTCTGGAACCACAGCCATGTAATTACTTATTCCTTGCTTAGGAATAATGCTTAGGGTATAAGGCAAGGGATAAACGATAGTTGAACTCTTGGGTATAGTACAGCTGGAAAACTTGTTTCAATCCCATGTTGTAGGTCTACTTTTTATAAATTAATGGAGATTAGGGCCAAGCAAAAATAAATAAAGGAAACCCAAAAGACTTTTAAAAATGACTTCTAGTAATTATCACTAAGCATTCTCTGCGCCACTACAGAGAATTTAACAATATGAACACAAGACTAAATTCTATTAAAATCTTTCTGTTGTAGCATTTAGTAACCATAGTAATGATCAGGGTATGAATTCCCTCATCATCACAGTACACTATACTGGCAGTAGTGTGATAGTAGATGTTGGCAGCTGCTGTTCAAACACACGGAAGATAAGCAGGGAGCTGGTGAAGGTCAGTTATTCTACAGCTAATAAGGTTGCCAAGTCACCAAGCTTTGTGCTACTACTCATGAGGTATGGCAGTGATTTCAGAGAAGACTTTTCAGTCTCCTCAAGACATGTCTCTGGAACCATAGCACAAGCCATGTAGATACAGAAGCAGCATATGTCCAAGAGGGAGGCAGTAGGTTGCCATAGTGAATGTAAATGTTGAACTGGTGTTTATCCACAGCTAAGCTGCTTTAATGTTTTTACTCACTATGGAACTTCTAAATGTCTTTCCATAAACAATTGCAACGTGATTGTGCTTTGTCTTCATACTAAATCAGATTTTAAAGACCCATAGGGTCTTGAATGTTCTGTGGGTTTTGACCATTCTTGTGTATCAGGATGAATTATTGGTGTATTTTTTTTCCACTGACTGAGCTGTGTGATTTCCAGCGCAGTTAATGATGCGGATCTTTAGCCCTGATAGAAGGGAACATAGAACAGCTGTCACTGCATGGCTGGGTCTGTGCTCCCTGGTTCCTGGCAAGACCAGAAGAACAAAACTGCTGAGTTTATGCCTGTTACCCATGACCCAGATGAGGTTAAAAGTGCTGCCAGTTATTGTGCTGGTAGTAGGGAGCTGAGGTGACAAAGGAGTTGTCATAGAAACTCCAAGGGATGACAATTCTAACTTTGTTTTTCACATTCAAATTTAAATTTCTGAATAGGCTTCCTGGTTTGATTTGGCCTTCGGAACAACCTCTTTCTCTATTTTACTGAAAAGGGGAGCTATAGCAGTAGGTTTTTTCATGTCTCCCGTAATCTTGTTTCACCTTTGAATTGTGGGTAACCTGATGTGTGCTGCTGTCAAGGTTCCCTGAAAATATTGCAAACAAAAGAAAGAAAAACGCCTTGGCTAATGACTGGTGCCTGCATATCCTGCCTTCCTACCTTTTCATTGTCCTTATGTCTCAATGTCTATTGTGTTTTACATAAAAATGTTTCTGGAAACCAAGTACTTGACTAAGATAAGAGTAAGACACCACATTTTTTCCATGTTTTTTTAAATTTATCATGTCTGTTGCTTTTCCAGTGTGAAGGGTTGGGGTTTAGAGGAAAGAGAGCATTACAACAAGAGAAACAGAAATGCCACTTCAGTTCTGAAATACTTGGTGTGGGTTCAGCTTCAGTTGTTTTCACAACCTCATATCCAGCTGCATGGAAACTGATAAGCATTCAAATTAAACACAAATAAAGATTCTATTCTTTAATATCCTTCATTGAGTCTCTCATCTATTTTCAGTGGTTCTGTGTCAAGGGGTGTGGTTTTTTGTTCTTGTTTTCTTGTTGGTTTTTGATTTTTTAATAAAATATTTAGCCTCTTTGTTCCTTATTTCAAGAGCAAATCTAAATAATTTCATCTTGAGGCACTTGTCTGACAAGGCATTCATGTCCCACTTTTTACTGGGCTGTTTTAAAATCTTGCCCCCAAAGAATCCAAGTATTTACCACAGTTAGACTTTCTTTGTTTTGTTCCAGTGTGGTCCTGAAGGCTTTCTGGCTTTGAGGGGTTTGTCAAGGTTAAATAAAGAAAGTGATTTTCAGGCATTGTGTTGCACTACTTCTGAAGACACTGTGTCGATGTTTTTGTTTGTCAGCTTTGTAACTGCTTTTGAAATCTCTCTTCATGTTTGTCCTGAGCAGCTACATTAAAAAGAGGGGCCAAGGTAAACCACATTACGATGACATATTGGCAAGATGGAATATTGGAAGCAAGAATAGATTAAAAGAAAAATCTCAGTGTGTCTTAGGATAATGTTCACCTTTTAAAGTTTTGCTTCTCTTTTGTCACTTTAAACTGTTTGAATGTGCTGGTTACAAAAGCTTCCTTAAACTTTCAAGCCTGGTGAAATCATTTGAGAGTGCTACCTTGAAGAATTTGGTTATGAAAATGAATGACTATCTGCAGATGGACGAAAAGATTTTGTGATGCAGATGTTCTTTCTCTGCCTTTCACTGTTGTCTGTGCCTTATTTCAAGGGTACAGATGATAAAGAAATTTTGCTCTTTAATGAATATCACTAGGCTGTCTTCAGTCTTTTGGGGAAATGGAAATCTCTGCTTTCAGTAGAAGGATGTTTGATGCTATGAATGCAGGTGGGAGTCTAAAATTACTAATGGGAATCTTTTGTGAATTACCCGTATTTATGTAGATAACATAGACATGAGCTAAATCACGTATCCTTAAAACTGTGACTTGACATAGATTCTCAGATGAATGTGCACATAAGTGCATAAAATGCATGGAAAAGAAAGACTTTACTAGGATGCAGTAAGAAGACTACAGTGAAGTAGAGGTGGTAGAATGAATTAACTCACCTCAGTGCTTTACACCCTGCAGGC
Organism: Ifrita kowaldi; assembly: GCA_013398055.1. Taxonomy (NCBI): domain Eukaryota; kingdom Metazoa; phylum Chordata; class Aves; order Passeriformes; family Cinclosomatidae; genus Ifrita; species Ifrita kowaldi. The sequence continues at coordinate 1,174,134 of VZRS01014475.1, forward strand.
TCTTCATAGAAACAGTTACAAAATAGAAGTATCGAAACTTAATATTGTAGATGGTAGTGTAGAGTTGAAACCTGGAAATCATTTAGTTTCAAAGAAATTTTGGAACCTTCTGTATTAGTCCAAAGCAACAGAATATTCTGATTTAGCCTACCTCAGTTGGAGATCTGTATATAGCAAGCTGCCTCACAAGCCTTTTGTTTTCTCTTGATCCCCCTAAAGCTGAAAATGGAATGAAAACAGCTGTTATTTTGTATTTAAGCTTTTAATTTGTAGTCCCAAGGTGCAAAGGAAGATAAGAATTAAGAAAAAAGGAAGAGATTGGGACTGCCCAGGAGATTTGTTTGCATTTTGGGATTTACTGATTCATGGATAGAAACGTAGTTGTAATTGTCAGCTGTGTCAACTGATGTTTTTAATATCTATTTTGAGGACTCTAAATTAACACTTTACATTTTTCAGATGAGCAGCTTTGTAAATAAACATATTTGTCAATATTTACTTGAGCTACATGAACACTTTGAAAAGCTGTTTGAGGCTACTTGAGCCTCACAGTCCAGATTAAAAATACTTGGGTTTTTTTTTGTCTCCTCTGTGTAATGGTTATTTTGCCAACGTTTTGCAATTAGGTGAGTCCATTGCCTTTTTATTTAAAAGAATATCATCCAAAGAATCTCTGTTTTATTCATAGATTTTATCCTTAGTTCTTAATCAAAATGTTTTCTCTGTCTCACCGATAGCTAGTTCCTTTTGAAACAGAGACCAAAGGCTGTTTGACTGCTGATCAAGGTTCTTTCCATTTTTCAAACCTGATTTTTGTTGGAGTATGAGTAAAACTGATATCATAAGTACAACTTTTGCATTTCTCCTCAACTTTATGGATTTCTTCTTAGAATAGCTTTCCCATTACGATATATTCAGTTTTGAGAGCAAACTGGAAGTTCGTGGAAGTTTCCTTTTCTAGGCCATCAGGAAACCAGCTCTGCTCTGTCTTTTCAGTGTTTATAGAAAGATAAAATGGGTCAAAATTCAGTGTGTAGAATGTTTCAGTCTTGTCAAAAAGTTGAAAATTTAAAATATAATTTAATTTGTTTTTTAGCAACTGTTTAATGTCATGAATTTCTGTCATGCCTGGAATTGTTCCTGGAATTTTTTCATTGCAATTAGCTTGCATTTCTGGCTAACACTGAAAAAATAAATGAGTCAGATGAGTGTGCTTGTGGTGATGAGTCAAGATTACTGTCTGGAATGCATGCTCAAAAGAGGATAGTGGTGATTTCAAAATGGTTGTTAATGTGTTAGTGAAACTCACAACTTATTTCTTCTAAATCAAGAAAGACCTGTCAGATAGTAATGTATTTTTGGTTTTATGCCACTTGGGCAGAATTGGACATGTTAGTAGCAATGTGATCTTCATGCCTCCCATATTCTTTTATATTTCATTCTTTATAGACAACTGAAAATTGAGGCAAAAAACATTACATGCTGCTATAAATGATTGATTCCTCGGTCTTGACAACCCAGAAATGATCATTTGTCAGTTTCTATGACTCAAAGTGCAAAAGTAGCTGAATTTGCAAGTTACATTTTAATATAGCTGCCATTTTGTATGGAGCTCAGGTCCCTTTAAATAATACCTTTTCTTTTGGTACTAAATGCAAAATTCCAGTAAATTCTGTATTTGGAAGGCTATCCTAATGAAAAATGAATACATTAATATATACATGTCAACGTCTGAGTGGATATAGTTGTAAGTGAGCTTCATTTACCTACATTAAAGATCCTATGTAACATGCATGAAAATGTATTCTTTAATACACAAATAAGAATACAGATGAATTTTTGTTATTTTTTCTCATTACTTTGAAAAAGACAATTCCGACATTTAAGATTGCATGAATACCTAGCTCATCTCCTGTATTTATACAAGGTCTACGAATAATCCGCACACACTGAATTTCACTTTGCAGTAGTTAAGTTTTTCACTGGAGACTGATGCATGTCAGTGTGAGGAATATTTTCCACTTCCTAAATATGGTATCAGGAAAGCAAATTCTCTTTTACAGAAACATGGTTTGTAGAGACACATATATTCTTCTATATTGGTAAAACTCAATGTGAAAGTATTTTCTGACATCTGACATCTGTGTATGTTTTGATAGAATAAGTAGAACTGGTTTTGCTTTTACTTATGGAGGTCTGGAATCTCCATGCTTAGAGGTATCCAAGACTTGACTCAAGAAGGCTTTGTGCAAATTAGTTTATGTTGAAATTGGATCTGACATCATAGTTGTCCCAGTTTTGAGTAAAGGTTTACTAATCCTCCAGACCCTCCCTTCCAACCTTTGTATGACTGTTGAAAAAAGAAAAAAAGGGGAAAAAAAAAAAAGAAGCAAAAGGCTTATAAAATCTTGAAAGGTTACTCTGTGTTTACATACAAGAGATTTTAGTTTCTTTCATGCCCTTTTTTTTGGCAAATATACAAATCTTTGGGATTAAAATGTACTGCAGAGAAAAGTGAGTATTATTACTTCTAAGTCAGTTATTTTGTGATAGTTTTCTAAGAAAATAAGTCTTGCCTTTGGTGACACTGGGTGAGCATAATGTCTTTGTAACAAGTACAATTCTTGAAATTAAATCACTCTTGATTTCCATCAGTGCAGCCATCCAAGATACCATGTAGAAACCTGTGTTGCACTGTCTCAGGGATTTATTCCTATTTTTGTGGTACTAGAAATAAAACTCTGAAAGAAGATGGTTTGTCCAGGTAATATAGGAAGGCTCTGAAAAACAACTGTAAATTTTATCTCAATAAAATGTTGTGGTGAATTAGTAACCAAACATGCTACATATGAACACAGAATGCATTGAAAATGTTTTCTGATATTTTTGTGGTTAGAACGAACATGTAATACAGTCTCAACATTTAGCTGAGACTGTATAATACATGTTTGGAGTTCAGCATTGCAAAGATTTCAAAAGATGTGGCCTCAGGTGTCTGTGGGCAGGTAGTGGGAGACATGCAACAAGATTTTACTCTTTAAAAGCTGCAAGGGAGCAGAAAAGCACCTTCATACATACAGCTTAACAAAAAGAGAGGGGTAATAAAGCCAAAACTTCTTTGTTGAAATAAGAGGTGAAGGAAGCACGGTCTGTGGGAAAATGTCATCTGAGTTTTTACTTCAGTCACCAGCCTGTGTGTATTTTTAATCTGGGTCCTGGAGAATTAAACAGGTCTAAGTTTCTGTTCTGTGTCACTTGATAAATGAGTCTCTGTTGCGTAGAACTAAGTGCCCCCAAGAGATGGGAGACATGGAGGCAGGGATCCTGCAGAGGGTGATCTTCAGATAACCCTGCTGGAAGATGCTGTGATGACAAAGGAAGACAGCAGATATATTGAAGGTACTCTGTTGAAGTGGAAAACCGAGTTAGTAGATGCAGAAACTCATTTTTCTGCAGGTTGAGTTGGAGACATGAACTTATATATAATGTCACAGATTCAAGCTCACTTGAACTGTCAGCAAAAGTCAACATGCACACAACTGCGATGCTGTTAGCAATGCATCAGTGAAACTGATTCCAGCTGATGGGGAGAGGTGGACTGAAGAGGCAGGGGTATGTCTCAGTGCCATGAGTTGCTCAGATGCTGCGTACCAGTACTATCCAGATAGCATAAGATAGAAAGAAATGAAATTTGAGTAAAAAGGACAAAATAATGGTATTGACAAGTCCCAGTTAAATAGGCCATGTAGGAAGACACATATCTCAAACCATGTGTTACGTGCTGACATGTGACCTTTGGTCAGGGGAAATTGTGAGGAGAAATCTCAGACCATTTACTATTTCACATGATGAAAGGAAAGAACGTGCGTGCGACATTCAGGTAAAATGAACAGTCGGCACAAAGTCTGTTAAGATTGAAGCCACTTTTGTTTCGTAAGTGCTCCTGTTTAAGGCTGTGATACAAGGTAGCTGTCTGTGCACGTTGTAAGTGTTAAGAAAGCTCTCTCTAAATGAAAACTTAAAAGCTTCTGATTCAGCATTTCGCTTTCTCCTTAGGAGTTCAGTTATATTACTGTATTAATGATAGAAAAGAATAATTAGTGGAAATGTCTTTGTGAACGCTTAAAAATAAAGAAGTGGAGAGTCCATTTGTTACTGTGTATATACTTCTTGATGAAGAGATATATGCTCAAGTTATTACTTTTACAGGACAAATCCCTAATATTCAAGAAAAGCAATGATGCAACACATATAAAGTGCATAAATATAATGGAATTGCCAAAACTATATTCAGGAGATGTCCTTAATATAAAACTCTATTAATTTGGTAAATGAATAGAAGGTTGTACCCACTACATTGAGGAGGCAAAATTACGGGAAAAAGTAATTGTGAAACTGGGTCAATGGAGCCTTATGAAGATTAAAGATGAACAATAGAGCTGAATTTAAAAGAGCCTTAGTACTTAGTTTCAGATTCTGATATTTACATCTTAATTTCTACTTCAGCTCCTCATTTCTGACTACCTGACAACAGGGAGTTAAGAGATGCAAAGGTGTCTTGGAGACAGGATTTCTGAAATAACTTGGAGGTCCATGAAAACTAGGGAGGACATGATAAAAAAAACCAAACTAAAACCCCCTATCTTGAGATAACTGAAACTTTATTAGTGTGTTTTACTAACTTTAGAAACTGTTAATCATAGTGGACTAAGTCATAGTCAGAGTCACGCAGATTGGAAAAGACCTTTAAGATCATTGAGTTGGACTGCCAAGTCCACCACTAAACCATGTCCCACTCTGCCACATCTGCACATCTCTAAAATGCCTTTAGGGATGGTGACTCAACCACTTCCCTGGGCAGCCTCTTCCAGTGCTTGGCAACCCTTTTGGTGAAGAATTTTTTCTTAATATCCAATCTAAACCTCTCTGGTGCAACTAAAACCTCCCCTGTTGAAACTGAAGGCTTGAATGGGAGAAGTAACTGGAAGGTACTTAAGCAGTGAAGGTAATTAGCAGGGGAGTTACAGAAACAACAAAGCCAGTGAGTTACCTGCTGCTTTCTGTGCAGTCACATTTGGTGCCAGAGCACGGCTGGCTGCATGTTAGTCCGGCACATCAGTCTCGTCTTCCCAATTCTATTCACTAATATTTAGAAATCCAAATATAGGCAGATAAAAGCAAGGCAGGAGAAAACTCCCAGGTTAGTGAAAGGAGGTGTTTCATTAAAGGAGACCCAAGAGGCTGTTCCTGCCATCAGTCAGAGTGCTCTCTGGGAGCCCCTGCCTGAGGGTGCCTGTGCAGACCCACTCAGGGTTGGGCAGCTCTGCCCTCTCCCAGCTGTCCCCACCAGCTGTGCTGTGTTGGGTCAGTTCTGAGCCACGGGCACTGAGCTTTTTTGGGGGTACCTGTGTCAAGTACAGCTCTCTCAAGCACAGGGTCTCTGTGTGTCGATGAGTCAGGAGCTGCTTACTGGGTTTGCTATTCAGCGCTTGGGTAGAAGCTATGTTTAAAAATATATCAAATAAGTGCAGAGGAGCAGGGTTTAAACAAGCCAGTTTTGGCACAAAGATTTATTGAAAAAGGATTTATTGAAAACTTAGGAAGAAGAAAAAGTAGGAGAGTGCAGTTCTGAAACATTTTTTTAATGAGGGAAGGAGCAAAAGACAGAGTTCAAGATGTGTTTGTACTATAGTCTGGGGCACATGGTGTGACCCTTGGGGATGGTCAGGGCCAGAAGCTGGATTCAGTGATCCTTGTGCATCCCTTCCAACTCAGAATATTCTGTGATTCTGTGAAAAGCTCAAGCTTTTGAGGTGGTGCTTGGGATAATAAGAAGCTGGACTTGATCTTACAGTGGCTCCCTTCCATCTCTGTGACCTTTGGACCTACGTGTGAAGACGCGCTGCGCACAATGAATACTGGAGCACCAAGCTGATAAAATAAATCATTAGTATTTCACTGCCTCTGTGGTGGCTGGAGAGAGTTTGTTCCAGCGGAGAGCCCAGCTGTGGGAGTGTATCTGTTCTCCTGGAAGTTGAGGACGTGGAGGCACTTAAATGTGGTGTGTGAAAGGACAGGTTGCTTTTACTTAGGAATTTTTCTGTGCATAACTGATCTCAGAAGTGAGAGGCTTTTTAAAAGTCATCCTAATTTCAAAAACCTGATTGAAATAAAAGATTATGATTTTGTAAACAATCATATTTTGTTTGCCTAAATGCTAGTTATTTTTCCTAAATGCTAATTATTTTATTTATTTGTTACTGTCTCTGCAACCTAGCTGCCAGACAAGATGCTGAATGGGTTGTGGGTTTCATTGTTCCTTCTCCTGCAAGAGGTGATAAAGTTCTGGTTTGTGTGGAGGTAGATGTTGCAGCCATTGGAACTGCTATCTGAAGAGTCCTTTAAAGCAGTGTTAAAGCAGAGAAGATGTGAAATAAAGATCCTTTTCTGGGATGTTTTTCTGCTTTAGAGAAGAAGATTGTAAGAAGTGCCTGACTTGTTTTCTGTTAAGAGAGCTATGCTTTAGCTTCTCATATTTTTCTGTGCCTATTGTCCGTGACAACAATACCCATTTTTCAGTTTAATGAGGATTAAAACTCCTGCCAGTTTTGTTTAAAAGAAAGAAAATCTTGAAAATATATTTCCTGTGAGGAGTGCAGATTCTGTGTGAGTCATTTTATATTGACAAACTTTTCTCTTTGAGTGTGGATAGGTAAATGTTTTATGCACTTAGCTCTTCATTATTTTAATATAAATTTCTACTTCAGTATTTGAAGTTCTTTTTCTCTTTTGTTTTTCCCCATGCTAGATGGAAGATACGTACAGTAACTTTGTAATACAGTTATTTGGACTTCCAGTTCCACTGTACTTCCAGATACATATAGTCATAAATGCAGATTACACATTGTAGTTTTCAAGAGAAAAAAAGTGAATTTTGACAATGTTGTGGTGTTCCTTTTAGACAAAGTCAGTAGCTCTCCTCAACCTAATTCCGTAATGGTGTTATGGTAATCTGATCATCAGACTGCCAAGGGAAAAGAATCTTACAGAACCATGTTATGTGGGAACTAATGAGTGAGAAACTTAAGGGGATTGAGTTGCTCTTACAATTACAGGTAATTACAATGAATGAATTAATTACAATTAATTAGCTACGTAATTGGGATTCACGGACATGACAGTAATATGGTTATTTGTAAAACAAGCACACAAAGCCATCTTCTCTCCAAATCCATTTAAAAATCTGGAAATGATTTAGTTGGTATTATTAAGATTATATCCAGGCTTAATTTCTACCTTTAATCTGCTGTGTCCTCAAAGTATTAGAGGCTTTTTGATACACTGTGATCTCCCACACTGTAAGATTTAAAAAAAAGCCATTATGCTCATTTTGTGTTTATGTAAGGCCACAGATGCTCACAGTTAGCTGGATATTGCCTTGTTTCTAGAAATTCTTCAGTGAAATTAGATAATAAACTGAACAGAACTCGATTGCAAAGGAGTTGAATGTGGTTTATCTTATTGAATTCACTGTAAGATTTCATAGGAGGGGATTCATACCTTAATTCATTAAGATTTTATTAATTCTTTCAGAATACCAGGAAATTAAAATAACAGAACAGTAGGAGTAGCTTTGGGTGAGCTGATTTGGACAATTAAAGGTGAGAGGTCTCAAGAAAACTTTATGCTCTATATATGATTTATGCATGGTTTAGCTTCTTAGACACAATTATAAAGCAGCAAGTGTTTTCTAAATGTGCCTTCTTAGACTGTAGTGTTGTAGTGTTTACAATTCACAACATTCTCCCTAGGTATCCAGGAGGAACTGTGATGTTGTTGCAGTGTAGTAGAGAATTCTGTAGTGGCTTTACAATGCTAAACCTGATTCTTACCAGACTAATTCTGCAGTTTCCAATTACAATTATCAATAGCATTTAAGGCCTGTTGCTACTGCTGAGTAGTTACCCGAAGCTAATAACTAAACACCAAATGTGAGTTTCAGCATACTAAATAAATATAGCGTTGACTAATTAACTTTTTGAACAAATTCCTATCTTGTGCTGCTAAAGAATATCCGATGGTCTTTCAATAGTAGGTTCCTGGTTTGTTAATGAGAGCCGTATTTCTCTTGATTTTCTTTGTCATTGAATCAGAGAACGGTTTGAGTTGGAAGGGACCTTTAAAGACCATCTAGTCTTCCTGCCATGGGCAGGGGCACTTTTCACTCGACCAGGTTGCTCAAAGCCCTGTTCAAACAGGCCCTCGGACTCCCACAGGGACCTTGCAAGCCTCACCCTCCTCACGGCATGTGGCAACTGCTGCTGCTGCTGGCATTGGCTTCCCACTACTTCCCAAACTAGTGCTTTTCTCTGCTAACTCTATTGAACAGCTGGAAGTTTATAATAAGATCCAGCTAAAAGAATGTAACTTCTAAAGTCAGCAATAATATGACATCGTTATTCATAACAACTCATTCCCAAAGGTGTTCCTGCCCCTTTTCCAACAAAGAGCGAAAACTTAAAACAAATATATTTATTTCCAGATTTATCAACCAAATCTTCATCATGACTGTATATTACTCTCAGTTTTTTTATATGAAGAACAATAAAAATTATGAGTTTTGTGGGAAAGAACAAGTGACTGTAAATAATAGTGTCTTTTCTAAAGAAGGACACCAGGTATTTTATGCTTTTACATTTGCTGGTGCTCATCCTCATATGTAATGAGTAATTTTAGAGGGAAATAATTGTATTTAGGATCTTTCATCATGGTGATTTTCAAAGAATTTATTTCTCTCTTTTATTATAAAAAATAAATAAGAAGGATGTTAAAAAACAACCAGTTTCTCATGAGTCTGTAATCTGAAACTCTAATATAATGTTGCCAAATGTTGGCTGATGGTCTTTAATCTTTCATACATCTGAGTGTCTTTTTTTTCTTCCATTAAAACAAGCTCGCTAGAATGAGATGAAATGTGTTAAAAGCTGCAAGTGGAGATCATGCATCTATACTACACATACAGGACCCCAAAAAAGCGAAATTTTTGTGTTTACATCTATACTGAGTACCCTATGATACACCACAAGAAATTCATTTCAATACTCAGTTATTTTATCTTGCCTCTGGGAGCTTGGATTGTGGTCCACCGTGCTCATTAATTTCTGATGCTTTTGTGGTTCCTTCAGCCCTGTGGAACTTAGTGGTTGAGCAGTGCTTTATGAAATACTGTTGTTGTTGTTTAAAAGCCAAACTTCTGATGTGTTCTAAAAAAATAATAAGCAGGGTAGTGAAAGCAGAGTATGAAAATAAGGCTGTTTCTTGAGCTATGATACTATTATTTGGATAAAGATTTTTTTAGCATTTATATTTACTGCTCTGAAAAAAAGAAGAAAAACAAAACTTGGAAGTTAAATGTTAGCAAGTGTCTCACAACTGAAGTCATAACATCTGTTCAACACAGTTTTAGACTTTAAATTGTGGATTTCTCCTTTTTTTCTTGCTTAGATTTGCCCCTGTAGAGAAAATTGCTGCAAGTTCATCCAGCTGTTATTCCAGAAATAGATAAATTAAGTCCTTCCCATTTGTTGAGCAAATGTCAAATTTACAGAGATCTGGGCTCATTTCACAGTGTATGTAAATCTGCAAAGAAATATTTTGACTTCTACTACCAAATAAATATTTTTTATTAACATAAATGAAAAATTTTTTGTTCATACAACAATACTTTGGCAATCCTATTGGTTGTATACTTATCTTAAGTTATGGTTCACAGGTGTTATCTTACTGGAAAGATATAAAAAGAGTTTTCCTGCAGTTCCCGTGGGAAGTTTATGTAGCAGTAGGAAATGGAAGGCAGATCTCTGGAATGAAACTCCTTGTGCTGTGCAGTAACCCTTTCTCTCTGTGTAAGAATGAAGGATGCCAGAAGGGATCTGGTGCCTACAGGCAAAGCAGATTATTTGATGTGTTAAAGAAAACATCAGTTCTAGAAAACAAGACATGGAATTTCCCTCTGCAAAGATTAGCTCAGGTATTTTTCTCCCATTGTTAGGCTCTTGGTTTACCTTCTGGCATCCAGTAATATCTACTAAAGATTTTATCCCAAGATCTCAGTAGTACTTGTCTCATGTCTTAAAGATTAACCAACCCAAACCTCCAAATATATTTGGCATGTTAATTTTTTTGAGACATGTAAAATTGCTAAATTTTATTCCAAGTATTTTTTCAAATAATTTTGTCAAAATGTAGAAAGACATGAATTCTTCTTTCTTTCCTTCAAATACCATTGTCTTATCTTGTAATTCTAAGATGATGTTTGAATAGGATTATTTAAAAGGAAAATTAGACTGATACAGTCTTTTAGATGTTAATCCTACGAAAGCTACTGCCTTTGAAGTTTTTTCTGAGTGAAATCTCACCTCTTCCTAACACACTGCTTGTTTTAAGAGAGAAGTAATTTCATATCAAGCATTCTAAAAGTGAACTTCTTTGTTATTTTTAACTGCCAGATTTTTCTAGGTCCTTTTCCATACTAGAGAAGTTTCTAACCTTAAGGCAAGATGGGGACAGATGCCTTTGAATGAGCAAGTAGGAACAGGGACTTAAATGTTCCTGTATCATCCTGCCAAGTGTATAACCTCATGCAGTTAGATAAGTCTGAGGGCCTTGAGGAAACATTGGTTTATGGTAGATGTTAAGCTGATGCCCTGGCTCCAAAATGTCTTCCTAGGCGAGGTGCCCAAAAGAGGGGCAGCTGTGGGGCACAGAGGGCTTTGCCTGAGCCCCATGCCCACCTCGGTGTGGGATCCAGCCTGAAGCAGGCACCGCTGCACCCGGGGTTTTAGCAGGGTGTGTGTGAAAGCTTCACAGCTGAAGATCTTCTCACTTACCAGGTGATGCTGATACACTGTCTGACAAGATCTTGCTTCTGTGAGTGAAGCGGCGCTTGATCCTCTGAAGCTCAGGCTCAGCAGGAGATGCTCTGTTCAAGGCTGCGGCGGAAAGCGAGGCACTTTGCTTGTTCCATGACAGGTGTGTTTTTCCCTGTGTGAGAGGCAGCAGTTGGGAGATCCTAATGAGCTGGGAGCTCAGCAAGAGATTGTGTGAATCAAGAGCTCGTTTGTTGCAGTGGCAGATGCTGCTTCTGCGAGCAGCAGACATGATTACTGTCTGGATGGCCTTAAGATGTGACAAGTGTTATCTGCCTGGAAATTTGTCATGCTTGACCCCAAGCAAAGACAGACTAAAGCTTGTCAAATAGGGATAGCCTACAGATGTGTTGGCTGCTTATCATCCAAAATCACAGAGAGTTTTTTATTAAAAATAGAGAAGAATGAGAAACGGTTCAGTTGTTATGACTCTGAAATGCTCAGTCAGGCTTAATTGCCTTTATGTGTAACAAACCTGTGGAATAAATGGGATTTTTAGGAATTTAATTGCGTGTTTATTTTCAAGAAAGGGATTTTATTAATTGGTGTTGCAAAAGGAAAAAAGTTAAAAATTCAATGAAGTTCACCTGGCTGTTAAGTTTTGCATTGTCCTTTTTTAGAGTTTCCTGAGAATTCTATCTTTCAACATACTATTTTTGGCTTGGGAAAACCTCCACATACCTAATTCTAGCTGCAGTTAGTTTAATAAGGGAAACTTCCTATCTTCCAAGTGGTGTTGAAGATTCTGGCCACACATTTGAAAAAGTTGGTTGAGGTATGATGCACCTGTTGTTTCTTGTTACATACCCATACCCGGAGGAAAAAAAGTAATGTAAGAGATAAGTACATCAAAGATAATATGGAGTTCCTGTTATTCCTTCTAACTCACACAGGCAACTTTAGTCTAGAAGACCAGGAATGACACACCATTTTTTTAATTACTATGACACCTGAAAAGCTTTTATGGACAATGGGATGCTTAGTTCTGTTCAGTTGTTAGTGTGGTGCCTGTGGCCCTGAACTCCTAGTAGTCAGGTGGAAGACACAAAGTCAAGTAAGCTCTATTTCTTTTAAACAAAAAAAACCCAAACAAAACAAATGATCAAAAACCAAAACAAAAGGACAGAAGGATGGGTAAGGGAGACACATTAATAAAAAAGGCTGTGGAGCCTGCACAATGATAGGAGGAGTGATGCATTTTGAATCAGGTAAAATAGTAGTGCTCCTTTATTTCTTCTCTTTAGCCTGTAATAGCCAAACTGAGACGAAGATGTTTTCAGGCAGGGAATATATGCTGTGTTTTCAAGGCAGACTGCTCTGCTTCCTCAAGCCATGTCACAATATAATATTTTTGTGTCACCTCAAAATCTTCTTTTAAATTTTCCAAAAGTTCTAATGAAGGAAATAGTTTCCATGATAAAAGTCAGTTAGGGTTAACATTATTCTCTGTGCTTCTGATTTTGTTCTCCTGTTGTTTTCAATTTTAGCATAGCCCTTCAGTGGCAATATCAGAACTTTTACTTGACTACTTCAGTTTTTCTGCCCTCTAGATAGAATTTTTCTTCTGGACCTTGTTTTATCTTTGTATCACATACATTATTTGCACAGGACATTTTTACCTCTACTGATCTGAGGAGGAAAAATGAGTCTTATAATTAGAATAGCAAATCACAACATTGTTTCTGAAGTATTTATATGTGGCTGTCACGAAATGGATATAGAAAAGTATTATCTATCAGTATTTACTTCCATTAAAAGTATCTATTGGTAGAGGGAGACTGATTTTCCATTGGAAAATTGAAGCTTGAGAAAATATATAACTGGAAGCTAGATAATAATAGAAATTCTTGAGGTCTCCTACCTGTCCAGCATATTAAACCATACTTAGTGATCTCTGTCACTTTTAAAGTAACATATGTCTTGACAAAGTTTGGCTTGCATTGAATAAAACAACATAATATAGGCTTATATTAGACAGAGATCTGAATGCTTTCCAAAATTAATGTCAAAATGTGAAGAATCCTTGTTTTGTGGTTGTACAGGCAATTCCATATCATTTTACATATTCATCTGGATACATATATACATATGTGTGTATCATGCTGGTAAACATCAAGATTTTGAAAGGTGATCATGGAATATCAGTGACTTACCTTGCTGTCCACTGCCCAGATTAGCAGTAAGTCCTGAGCGATAGTTAAAAAATCCCCTGAATTTTATTTAGATACATATTTAAAGACAGATTTTAAAAAATTTACAAGCTACTGGAAAGTACATGAAAGACATGAGTCATTAGAGATAGTAGTGCACTACATATTGAAACTGACATCTTATGTTACTACTGCCTTTGTATGTGAAGGTAAGTAAATATGTTTTTCTTCATATGCCACTGTGGGAATAACTAAAGCAGCTGTCCAGTGATCACACTGCTAGAGGTAATAAGATAATTATTTCATGAAGATTGTCACAGCTAACAGCAAGTAGACTGCAATGCACAAAAACTAAAAATAAGTTCTTCAGGTGTGACAATAATTAATGAAATGTCAGTTTAATGATGGTTGAGTCTCAAAAGGTTTGCTTTGTTGTTTGGGGTTGGTTTTAAATATTGTTAATTTGTTGTTGAGCTTCCCTGAAAGTACCTGAATATATCAAACTAATATGTCTTTCACACACAAATATATGTATTGGATTGATGAAAATAGTACAATTGATGAAACAGAGAATGGAAAAAAAAGGACTTGTCATAGCGTGGGAGGAAAGATCTGGGCAGGGAAGAAGACACCACTTATGGAATACATTTACCTGTAATTATGTGAGCCATAGAGGCTGAAATGCATTGCTGTATCACAAAATGAAAGGGTAGGCAATGAGCCTGTGTGGAAAAGAATCACCCAGGAGTAATTTTCTCTATTTCTTGTTTGAGAACTCTAGACAGTACAGTGGGGTGTTGGAATTGCCTGTGAAGTTTATTACAACATCTTGTTTTGTGTAAAAAAAAAAAGGTAATATTTTCCCATCTATTTGTTTAATATATCACAAGAATCTCTGAGAGACAGAGATGTAGAAGACTCCCATAATGCATTCAGCCTTATATAAAACCATGAAGTTAAATCATTATGCTGTATTAAATGCCACAGTCTCGAGTAATTTCTCAATATATTTGTAAGTTATGAGACTGGAGTGTGTAATTAAGCAACTGTCTAGGAGAATGAAAAGTTATAAGATACGTTTTTTTTTTTTGTAAAGGCTTAGTGTAGTGAAGCTTCTATTATACTATTCTCTAATAGTAACTCTTAACATAGGACACAACAAAAACAATTAATACCTGGCTGATCGTAGAAAAAATAAGATTGTCTCCCCAAGAAGAGGACAGCAAAAGGCTCATTATGTGTAGTAAGATTAACACAATGAGTCAAGACCAGACTATGGGCTAATGCTTTCTGATGTCTCTTGAGTACTGTCCCTGGATTTCAGTGTGGCACACTTAACCTCTGTGATTTCCTTCTGCAAGCCTCACTTGAGATGCTATAATTGTTTACAGAACATTGCTGACCAGAAGGACGAGAGTCTTAGGGACTGATGTCTTAGAAGAACAGTGTTTTAGAGCAAATTGAAACTTCTTGACAAGAGCCCTAGGCTTTCTATTTCTGAGTTATACAAAGTCTGTAAACAGCTTACATATGCCACTTGCATGGTGCCAGATGCTTGCAGCCAGGTTAGTTGAGTCTTAAGAAGCTGAAGGGAAGATAATGTATCCTGATTTTTAAAATTTTTTATCTGTTTTATTTTTTCATGGATTGTTATTTTTCACAATGCCATTGGAAGGCTGAGAAAAGGATTGGTTCTTGTGAAGGTTATTAAAAAATGCCAGTGTGATCAATTGGACCTTATTTTCTTTTCCTGTTTCCCATAATGAAGAAACAAATTCTGAAAAATACCCTAGTCTGCCTTATAAATCAGGGAAAGAGTCTATTATGATGAGTATGGTGGGCTTTAAAAAATAAATATATACATTTGTATTTTGTTGTGATTCTCTTCACAGCCTAGTGATAGGGCACAACCTGATGATGGTTCTGCTTCTCAGAATTTGATCTACAATATTAACCCATCATTACCTTTTGAAAAACCTAGCATTTTTTTCCTGAAATGGTATAACCAGTGTATCCTGTGACTTCTCAATGCTGATTTCCTGTGTTCACTCGTACTAACCAACCAATCTCTGTTATAGCCTGCATGGAAAAGTGCATGGAAGATTGCACTTGTAGAGCATATATTCCATATTTTTGTATGGCAATACCTGACATCAAATCAACATGAAATATACTTATTTCCTAGCAGCCTATTAATTTTCAGTTTTAGTAATTCACTTTGATGTAAGAGATACTAGTTAGCAGGAGTAAGGTTTAGAAGAGTTATTGATAAATAAACAGCTTTTTAGCCTTAAATCCAGATTGTGCTTCGTATCTGCATCTCTATAAAGAAATAAGCAACTTTCTTCCTTCTGTGCCTGTGTGACAGCCTTGTGAGCCATCTGTGAAATCTCCTGGAAGATAGCTTAGACATGTCCTTCCTTGCTTCAGTCTTGAAGTCAGTAACTTCTAAAAAGTGGTTGTCTAAAGATCATTTACGTAATACATCTGAGATTACTAACGTGTTTGAAATATGAACGAGTCTCCTCTCATAGATTTGTGATTAAGCTCCTATCAAAATTAAGCCTTGCATAAGCTAATTAGACATTTTTAATGTAGTGAGACTATATGTTTAACAACTTCAAAAGTTGTGACTGAATGCTGCTCTTGAAAAGTGAAGAATATAAACAAGACTTTTAATTTGGGAGGGTGGGGGTCTTGGGGTATGTGCAAGAGATCTTTCTTAAGTAAAATGTTACAATGGCATCACAATGTTTTAAAGTTCAGATTCTTATATATCTATTTCCTTCTAGGATCTGGTTGGTCTGCCAGCTCTGTAAGGGACTATGACTGATGAGGATCTGGTGTATGGTGTTGCATCAGTTCTGGGTTATGATACTGTGCATTTATGGGAGAAAAGGCACAACTCTGATTCTCATACTTTTGAACCCTATCGTACTTGGAACATTTATAGCCTGTTTGCTTTATCTGAAAGTGATTATTTTAGAGCAAAACTAAAATATTATCCTTATTTTACCTGCAGGGTGGTAGTACTGACTGTGCTGATGTGGGTATAAAGCAGTGAATCCACCTGTTCAATCAAATCTTACTCTCACCTCCATTTCCCTTTTCCATGGCTGAATACTCATGTCCTTTACTCAAACAATGATAGGAATTATTTTGGAAACAGTTAAGAATTATAGCTTGAAAGGCAAAAATTCGAAGTAATAACATTTTTTTCCTGGTTAAAATTCTATGTTTTGGCTTTTATGGGTTTAACACATAATTCCAGTGAATGTGAAAGTCAAATATGTATCTAGTGTCTTATGAAGCAATAAGGAGTAAGACAATTGGTAATGAAATGTGTAATGCTGTTGGAGAGGAGCTGGTGATCCCACATCCAGTGGCCCTCTGCACTGCCTGAGTAGACCTGTCATGGTCTGCTTTCAGGATTCACCCTAACGCTTTTGACAGAAGATTTAGGTTAGTAGTGAAGAGGATCAGTTGTGTTATTGGGACTTTATTTTTAGTGGACTAAAGGGTTTTTGGTAGGGTCTTGTGTCATATAGCATGCCAGTGGTGATGGAATAATGCAGGTAGGGCTTAGGGGTGCCCCTCTGTGTGCATGTACTGAAAGATTTCAGCTTAGCTTTATCATAGGGAAACTGAACAGTTTTATTTAGCAAAATTAAAAAAAAAAGATGTTATTAATACCTTTAAGCAAGCAGCTATTCCTATTTTCTTTTTTATTTAAATTGAGCGGAATGTCTTCTGCCAGGTTGTCCTGCCAGGCTTGGCATACCAAGAGTGTGCAGGAGGCAGAATTGGTCCCACCTGTGACTCTGTGCCATTTCTTAGGAAGGTCCCCATGTTTGAGGACAAAGGGACAAATTTTGTCAAGTACAGAATTGCTCTAATTGATGAGGGCTACAGACACTGTACCGACACTGGAAGTCAAGGAACATGTAAAGCTTCACCTTTAACTTAGAAGTAATTAATTAATAAAATTGCCAGACTGTCTTATATAGTTTGGTTTTACCTGGTTGCTGTACGAATGTATGGAGTTACTGTTCTTGTGTTCACATAAGGCTTTCTCAGATGCTCGTGCTCCTTAACTTAGAGCGAGTCCCAAGTCTTTATTTAAGAGTGAAACACCTTAAAATGGCATGAAATTTTTGCAGATATTTTCACCTGTGAAGATAAAAAATTTCTTACGGGGTAGGAATAATAAAGAATCTATTGGAAGGACCCTTTCTTAAAAAAAAAGCCTTTGAGGTGATTAACTGTGTTCATTATTTTCAAAAGTATTGTTACCCATTCCAAACTATGAATATTCATGATTCATTAATTTTTTTCATAGGTTATTTTCCATGCATTTTAATATTAGAGAAAGTCATGATATGAATTAATTTCTTGCCATTATCGCTGTTTCTTCTAATTGCTTTTCCAAATTGCAGATTGTGATGTTTCAAAAAAGTCATGGCAATAGAAGCAATGAAGACAAGGAGTTTGATTACTCATACAATGAGCGTGATACATTCACAGAGAATATTATGTGCTGAGGCTGCTTGCAGTTGCTGGAATTTACACTCAGTAGCTGAGGCGAGATCTTTCAGGCTTGTATCCTGTAATCTGATCTGGCCAGTGCTCCGTCCTGGAGACCACACTGCTTGAAAGCCAGACTGATTGTTTATGTGCGGAATAATAACATTGGTTTGGGGCGATAATGCTTTCCTTTTTTCCAATCCTTCCTGAACAGGTGAAGTACATTGTAGGCTACAGTAAAATTTTTGTGGTGATAGACATGGTCAAGTATCCGGCTTTTTTGCCTCTCTCATTGCTAAGGGTCGTTCTGTGGTTCAGAAGGTTCCTCCCTAAATTCCATGGTTAGCCATTGTTGTAACTTTGTTTTCATTTCCTCTATTGTTTGTGCCATAATCTGCTGTCATGAATGCTGTTTAAAAAAACAAAAACCAAAAACCAACAAAGCAACAAAAATGCCAAACAAAACCCCTGAGCTCAGAAAAATATCCCCAAATCCCAGGGACTTTGGATCATAGTGGACTATGGGGTTTGGAAAAATAATGTGTGTCGTGTGTTGTATGAGGATATAAAGTATATATGCATGCTTGACCCTCTTGGACAAAACAGATTTTCCAAAGTTGATTGAGAGTGAGAGATGCTTGAGTTAGATGATCAAGACTTCCAATGTCAATCTTCTGTTCCTAAATTTAAGTTTTGAAAAACTTCAGCTAGGGTGGGATGTCTAGTTGTCCATATGGAACAGGATGTTATTTTCAATATATTGCCCTCTGGAACTGTTTTAACCAGCCCACATTTTGCAGTGTTGTCAAATAAGAAATTAGGAACATGAATCAAAAAGTTTCTTAGTTTTCTGGGTACTGGATACAAGTGATCTTGGATACATCATATTCCTCCACACAGAAACCTAAAGAAGAGCTTAATTTAAGGTTGTCCCTGTATTATGAGGTACTGTGTTTTATAAAAAAACCTCTGCTGCTTGAAACTGTTGTTTTTTGGAAGAGAGGAGAAAATACCATCCATTAGACTTCATCAGGTATCTTAAGGTATCAAGATATAAAATAAGATGCACAAAGCTGTTGTGACATTTATGTAAGGCTGGTTTTAATTCGCAATTTCTGAACGTTCCTTAAACAATAATAATAATACTTCAAGATTTATAGTCCTTCTAGTCATTCTATCACTACATTGAGTATCTGAAAAAAATTAAATTTTGCACTCCATTACTTTCAACAGTAGTAAATCAACATGTGAAAGTAGGTTTTCAACATATACAAATTGTTAGGCTTGTTAAAATTACTGCATTCTATAAAAGAATTATGAAAAAAAAACCCCAGCTAACACTCTGGACTTTGGTGGTTGTCAGATTTACATTTGTTATACTTTTGACGTTCATATACAATCTCAGCTTGCTTTGCTTTCAGTCACCTTGGAGGTAGGACCTCCATAACCTTGGGTTCGAGTAGCTACCATATAAATTTCAAGTGCTGTATTTCACTTGTTGTTACAGTCAAAGGAGAAGAGTTTTTCTAACATGAGAACAAGAGTTGAAAAATGTTCCTTGCTTCCCTTTGTGTCATTATTATCAAGGTTTGCCATGTTTCTAGTGTAGAGGTGTATTCTGGTAGCTGATAGGAAAAGGAACTTTTTATTCTTTGTACTTTATTGCCATCCACCACATTTGGGTAAGTAAAAGCTTGAACTTGATTTCCAGTTAAAAAAGAAATACAAAAGAGAAAGAAGTGCAGCTATAATGTACATGTTTACATCCAAATTAAACATTCCTGTGTGAAGAAATCTTAGTTGTAATGCTAACCAAGGAAGTATAAGTATTTAAAGCTTCTTTTGTGTGTGTGTTGTACATTACCATTAATAATATGTAAAATGCAAGCATCTCTCCCTCTTTTTAAAACACTGTCACCTGCTTTTTAGAGGTAAGATAGCAACAAGTGAGAGAAAATAAACTAACAGCTTGCTTTCTTCACTGCCAGCCTCTAGGCTGTGAAGTCTACCACATATTTCCCAACTGCTTGTCTTTGGTCTCCAGTGTTTTCTTCCTATAATAGCCTACACTGTGTATTTTGGTCACCCACCTAAGGGACCAAGTAGGTCCTTGCTGTGGGGTTGTTGGCAGTGCTGGAGTTCACAGACATGTGCAACATAGCTCTTCAGTGGACTCCTCTGGATCCATCAGCTGTTGTCCTGTTGTCAAGGTCTGCCTCTGCTGACCCCTGTGGTTTCTTCTGAGACCTCTTGTTTTTCCTAATTAGAAGAGCCTTTCTCCTTCACACATAGGCTTTGAGACAGACTCTCCTTTTCTTTATGGTAAATTTTAACATGACTCATGATTCTGGAATCCAGCTGAGCTGTGTTTTAAAAGCGTTTTATTGTGATAGAAGAATGGACAATGGAGAGGTGCACCTGTGTGATAAGCTTTAATCTAGAGTTTTCTTGCATTAAAATGTCTCATAACTTAGAAAAATGGAGTGTCATAAAGGGACAGACTTTTAAATTCGTTATGTAATGTCACATTTATACGTGGTGCAAATAAGACCTATTGCTGAAATTCTGTCATATATCTAAACGAAAAGGTAAAGTTAAACTTGTGTTTCAAGATGTTGCCTTAGAAAGCTATGTGGTTGCAATCTCCTAGAACGTTTATATTGAACTGCTCCTATTTGACAAATTACATGTTATTTTCCTAAATTGCTACATATTTTGTGTCACTTCAGGCAATATCTCCTTTTCCAGATGTTCAAGTTTACTTTCAGTATGTTTACTTACTGCTGGAAAGACATTGTCACTTGGAATCCAGTTGTCATACAAAGGTAGGATAAATAGGCTTAGTTCTCTAAGTGAATGGGTGCCAGAAGAATTTATGACCTGTGATCTGTATTTGACAGAAATCAACCTGTGATGCCAGTTGTAATCCTTGAATGAGGCTTTAAGTGTGAGCTTGTGATAGGAAGCTGAAACAAAGCGTTGGTTTCCATTATGAAGAAGTTACACATGCTGAGTACAACATACAGAAATAAAAAAGTTATTTAGCATAACTGAGCTCATAATGACAGGGGAAAACTTGTGAGCTAAATTTTCTGTGAAGTATTGTCTATTTTAGATGTAAGCAGCCAGAAGAGTTCAGTTTATTTAGTATATTAATGCAAATGAGTATTTTTTGTTAGACCAGTAAGTACTGTTGCAAGAAATAGCATGCTTTGAGACACATGGTCTTTCTCTTTAAATACAGCAAATTTCTAGCAAAAACATGTTAAAAGCAGTGGCTGTTATTTTAGTTTAACTATGTTAGTAGTTGCATAGCTTGGGGGAAATGGCTTCTGTGATCTAGAGATGTGTTAGCTGGAGATGGAGGTAACTGTCTTTGACTCACTGGAACAGAAATAGAAATAGTACTCAGTAAGGTCAGCAGTGAGATACGACATCAAAGTCCATTGTTCTGTAGAATCACTGTCAAGACTTTTGTCAATAGCAAAAATACCATCCTGAAAACCCTAGCAGAAACCAAAGCAAGGCCACCATAGCCTTCCATCTTATGGTAGAATATATATGGGTAAGTAAATCATTAAACAGTTACATTTTATAGGAAAGATAAGTATACCATTAAATAAAATTTCCTGGTTCCATTTACTGTGTATTTCATATAAACTTAGTGTATTGAATATTTTTCTTCACAAAAGGGGCCTTACTAGTTGTGAATTATTTTTGAAAGCGGTTTTATTTATCTGCCATGTAACTTGCTGCATGAAAAACTGAATCAAACATTTGGAGGATGTAGATTAATACAGACTACTGAACTGACTGATTATGAACTGCATGTAAGCATAAAGAATCCTTCCCTATCTACATTCACTCTTCTTTGCATTGTATCACATGGATATACTTCTGGAATAGACGGTAACTGAAATGCATAATAAAGTATCTCGAGAGAGCAGTCCAATTTCCCAGTATTCTTGCAGAATTTGGTAGCAGCTAGAAATTTTTTGATCATCTATTGTATTTGACTTTATGGTGCCAGAATTACTATTCTCCTGTATCTGTGGTTAAAAAAATAGATCCTTAGCCAACTGCTAGTATGTTCATCTGTTACTACAATAGTAAGTGATGTCAAATACAAACAACATATGCCTTCAGGATATCATCATTTTCTGTAGGCTACTGTTTGTTTTCCAAATGCTGCCTTTTGCTTTATTAATAGCATATCAAAATTATTGTGGTCCTTTGATTTCAGTAAATAACACAGGTGTGAACAAAATTTAGAAAATAACTCAATCCAGGTTGAAATTAAGTTAACGGCAGTACTGGTATAAAACACAACTTTCAGGTTTTTAAATGTTTTATGTTGGCTTAATTATTTCAATATCAAAATATTTATGTTAATTGCTATGTATTGCCATATAGCAATTACTTTAAAATTGAATAATTATAAAATCTTTAAATGCAAGCATATCATTACCGAAAGGTTGTTGCAGTACTTGCAGTTCCCAAGCACAGAAGAGTTAAATTTCTTGTACTTTAGATTTTTTAGCTAGTGATTTTTATGATGAGAGCAATGTATTATATCCCAGATTGTTGACGGGGCTGTTACTTTGTACTTTAGAAGATGCTGGACTTACAAGCTATGTATAGTAGCAAACAGGGCTAGAGTTCAGTTGTTGGCAGGTTTCCTAAGATGCTTTGGGTTCTACAATTAACACTTTCTCAAGCAGTAGTTAGGGACACCTTAGGACCTAACATAGGTCACCGGCAATTTCTGATAACTAGTATAGATAAGGCTTCTCTGTTCTGAAATAGAAGGGATTTTTGCATGCACGCCACAGCACTTGTTCTCAGTGGCACAGAACAGGCTTGGCACATTTAATTTACCAGAGTTCATGTAGCTGTAGAGTCCTCAACTGAAATGCTTCCAGAATCACTTGTGTGGTTAAGATGAGGCTGAAAATTGCAGTGAATGTAGAATTGCACCATATCATGTTAAAGAAAAATTGAAATTATAATTACTTGAATGATTTCTTTTTTCTGTCATTCTCATAAAGCAGCAAATTTCAAAGAACTTCACCTGGTTTCAAAAACCTGAGTTTAATTAGTGGTATTCTGTAGCAGGTGAGCCGTTATGGGAGTTTGTTTTCTATTTTTAAGAATTGTCATTGTTTTATAATTCCGAACACTGGAAAGATTGCTCACATTTATAGAGAATGGTTTATTCCGCATCAAATTAATCTGAAAGTTGGTAGGAAGAAAGAATAAGGAACAGTACATTAAAGCCATTGAAGGGAGAAAAAAAAATAAGACTAATTTAAACAGGATTGCCTGAGGACCTTGCTTTGTTGCTTTTCTTTTTTCTGTGCCCAGAAAAGTTTTAATCATTATAAATTAAGTGTTGTTTTTTGTCCTTATCATTACTGCAAGAAAAGTGCTATTTGAGGTTAAGCTTTTAAGGTAAGGACACTGGAGACTTCCTAGCATTTGATGTATCTTAGCCAGGCTGCCTCTTTTCATGCCAGGTTTGGATTTGGACCATTGGTTAGATTTTTCTACCCCATAATATTTGACTGACTGAAATGTCTTTTAAATCACAGTAGATTGTTTCAATAAAGAAATATTACCTAAGCTCCGCAACTTTTAATATTTCTTTTGACAATGTCTCCAGGGAAATAAGAGTTGGAAACTGTTGATATTTCATAATTCCATTAATTCTTCTGGAATAAACTAATATTCAATTAAAAATAAGTAGTAAAGTTGCAAGAGGAACATATAAACCCTGTGAATATAAATTTTAAAAAAACCACTATTTTTGCACCTCTTGCTGTTCCCTGGCAGGATTGTAGAGTTAAAACCATCATCAAGTACAGTTCACAATTCAGCGAGTAGGATTCAGTGGAGTTAGGATTTAACCCAGTGGCAAAATTCCAATCATTGACCTAATACATAGGATAGCTAACACTGTCAGCTAAGCAGAGAGATGAGCTACTCTCATCTGAAGAACACCATGAGATTTTGTCTTCTTTGTAACATTCTCACCTGAGCCTGTGCTAGGAGAGATTTCCAGTGAGTATGAGAGCTGGCTTAAAGGGGAGCTCGGGTTTATGTTTTTGCATGGTCTCGTCCGTCAGGACCTAAGTGGGTTTGTGCACATTCACCCGCAGTCCACATCCAGTGGTCCTAGAAAATAGTTATCTCAGCCACACCAACCAGCAATATAAATAGAAAACTCGTGACTTCTGAAATTAATTTTGCTTAATTTTGCTTATTAATTTTGCTTATATTCTTGCTACATAATACAAGATTTAACTTGATTTCACTCACCGAACCCATTCAGTAAAAAATTTTTAAGAAGAAATGGATTTGGTTTGGGTTTTTTTGGGTTGTTTTCTCCCCTCCCCCACCCTCAAAAGCCTGATTCAATTGTCTATATTTATCACAAACTGGCTGCTTAAGTGTAGAGACAGAGGTGCTTAAAATAAAGAACATCTTGAACTGCTAAATATTTGTTTGTGCTGAATTGGATTGAATGTAAGCTCCAAACAGTAATTAAAGTTGTTTAGTGAATTAATGATTTCTTGTGAAGGGGAGTAAGTTAATCAAATAGGAATTCAACTCTATTCTATTCCAGAGTGCCAAAATGAAGGGAAAAAAATCTTTTGGAACAATTACTAGCAGAATTTTTTTGTAGTGAAATGTTTGGAAGCCATCCATGAACTGCTTTAAATTTCTCACTTCTATGAACTCCTTTTAACTCGGTCAAAAAAAAAAAAAGTATCTTTAATAAAAATTGGAAAACAATGTTTGCATAAAGATGGGAAGCTTGAATGTCAAGATCTAGACAATACAATTGCTATCGCTAAATTGACACTAAGGTATACACAGCAAAAGTACTTATATTCTGTTTATGAGACCTGCTTGATTTGAAAAAAAATCATAATGACATATGCTGAACTCAGAGAAAGAAGCTGCAATAAAAATCTTGAAAGTTATACTTTTCCTTTTCTTCCTCTCCATACGTTGGAAAACCATTTTTTTTTCCTTCTCTGTTCACACAAACCAAGCAAAAACCAATGCATAGATGTGAATGGAGATATTATGAAGAAACATTTCAACTTTTTTGTCTTTAACTTTAGATATGCTAAATCTGAATTCTATCCAGTTTCATTCAGGGATAAAAGAAAAAAATGTGCTTCAAAATGTTTTAGCAGAGGAGAGGAGCAACTTAGGTTTTTCCTTAACTTCTTAACTTCAAGCTGCCTTAAAAATAATCTTTTCATAGCAAGAAATACAAGAATAAAGAAATAAACCAGCACCGTAAAGAAAGGAAACACTATTTTCTAGCTTTATTTGTTATGATTGATTTAGATGCCTAAGCATTTTTAGTTGTGTTCATACAGATGTATAACTTAAATGCCTTTCTCATGTTTTGCCAGAATTTTAACATGGTTAGCACCTGGTACACAATAGAGATCTCATGGTCTGAGATAGCAAATAAAGAGTTTAGCCACTGAAGGCATTTGCTACCATAGCAGAAGCACTCCTGGTACACTTTAAATGAATTCCCTGATGAACAATTCACAGAATGAAGACTGAGATGCAGAGGCCCACTGCTTCAGGGCTTCACCAATATTAGAATATTTCATGATATGCCATGCATTGCATGGTGTGTGAAAAGGCAAGGCTAAAACACTCATCTCACAAACATGCGTGTACTTAAAATCAAGCATTTGAGTAATTCAGTTGAGCTTTGGGAAACGAAAATGTTCTTAAAGCCAAGCATGAAAACAGTGGAAAAGGAAAACAGACTCTGATAATCTGAAAGAAGTAATAAGTATGATACACTAGCTATTAGATTGGAATTATATAATTGTTTCATATGTGTGTTTCACTGCATAAAGCTTGGGCAATCTGTGCTGTTTTCTGAAAGTTTCCTGATTATGCTGAAATTCTGTAAGCCAAATAATGTGATATGATAAATCAGGATGCAATAAATGATTTGGCCTTTTTGTTTGCCATTTGTAAATGTCTGGTTTGCATTTGCCATGAGAATCACAAATGATAACTCAGGGCACAAAAGGAATTAATGGATTTAAAACTTGCTCCTGTTGTGGAATCTTGCTATTGTATTTCTTGTGTCGGTTCTGCTTACTGCTGGGTGCTGTCTGATTTTCCTTTAGCAGGTGGAAAAGAGTGTTGCCCTACAAGTGACCCTGTTAATAAGCACATGAAATTTTAGGTAGAACATTAGTGTAGGGAAGGTTTAGAAATTCAAGTCATCACCCATGCCAGCTTTGAAATTGTCACAATGAAAGGAAGCTCCATTATTTTTTAAAACAAGATGAATTAGAATTTAAATATAATCTTCCTGCTGTTGAGAAAGTTAGAAGAAACATTTAAGTCAATACAACTAATGTCTGATATAAACTACGCAGCTGTCGTTCATGGACAAGTGGAGCTTGGTTGTTCAGTGTGATACCGCACGTCCATCTGTTTCTTGTGGACTTTCAGAATTTATTTATCTGAGCAAAATCTCAGTTTACAATTAGATCTTGGTTACTATGATAAAAGACACAATATAAAGATCTAAATGAATCATGGGCATTGTATTTCTGTAGAACAGAGAAAAAGGAGAAGAATGAGGTTTATGACTGCTGATGTTTCATGCAGGAAGGGAACGACTTGAAAGTTGAAGTCCTGGGCTAGACATGGCCTTATTTAATCTAGAAAGTCATCAGAAAACCTTCAGGAAAAGACAGCACAAGTCACAAATTCTGCAGAATGTTTTGATTCAGAAGTGGGCCCAGAATCTCCTGGTGTTTTCATCTTGCAGTTGTTTGTTGTCTTCTGGTGGTGCCTGCCCAGCTTCTGCAAGTGAGAATATGGTTTATCTTACCTCCATGTAAAGCAGAGCATTTGGATTCTAGTAGGCTGATTCCCATGCTTAACTCCTGTCAGGTCTATGTTCTGCTTGGGATTGTGGGAAGTATTGTAGCTTCAGCACTTGGGCTTCCATCATGTCCTTGACACTGCTCCTCTTGGTCACTCATCAGCTGTCATCAGAATCTATGTTTGCAACTCGCTGTTTGTACTGCAGTCAGAGTTTCTTCTGCTAGGCTTTCTGCTATTCCAAAATTGTAATCCCTCTGGACATCTCATGAAGCAGAAGTCTAATTCATCTGCTGGAGAATTGTCTCTTGATTTTGCAGTCTGTGGTGGACAGCTGCATTTTTGAAGTTGAATGAATATACACATGTCACATTGGCTCATCTTAACCTCGGGTTGAGATTCATTTGGCTTGAGGTCATGTGTCTTTCAGAAGGAAAAAAAAATGTCATCAGTGTCTGCAGTATGGAAGCTGGGAATGTGGAACTCCTTGTAAAGTGACTGTGTAATGCCTATGATAATTTCAAAGTTAATCTCAGTTTTACAATGAAGGAGCATCCTGTAGGAATTTTGAGCCTAAGCTTTAGGACATAAGGAAAATCATGTATTTCCAGTCTAGATGATGAGAATGATCAATGATACCAAAAATTTGAAGATTGCTTGTCAAATACTACAGAAAAATTGAAATTCTTAAGTTCAAAGAATTTTAAGATTCCATGTTTTTTATTACATGTGAAATGAAATTTCTGATTGTGGAAATATAAAAAAAATACTTTTTTTCTGACATACCAGCATCTGTGTGATCTTGACTATGCTACTTGTAGAAATTTGTAAGATAAATACGTCAAGTAATCACAGGATGGGTTCTGATGTCTTGATTAAATTAAGACAGTCTTGTCAGTTCAATGTTGTCAGGTTTAACAATGAAGTTGATGAGACTATCTGAAGTATATCTGGAAATTTTTCTGGATCTACAGAATTCAATGGCATTGCTTAAATCAATCTAACAAGATTTCAGAATTTCATTTTAGAATTAAATAAATGTAGATAAATCCCTCAATCAGATTGTGCTTTCTTCACTTCACATGGACTTCAAGTATTGTCAATCATGTTTTAATTTCTGACTTACTTGTATGACATATAAGACGTGTATCTGCAAGTACCTCCAACAGTTATTTTTTGTTTCTTTGACTCTTGTTGCTTTGTTTCTTGTCCCATTTAACCATATTCCTTTCACCAGGGACATCTGTTGGCATGTTTTCTTCCTCCCTGTCCTTGCAAATTTCTAACAATATGCACCCTAAGGTTTTACACGAAATAATTTTCTCCTTTAAAATATTCATGGACATTAGTTGTAATGACAAAGTGAAGCATTACATCCTGTAATATCTGTCAATTCAAAATCCATACTGGCATACTGGTCTTCTGAGATGCTACTTGTACTTAATGGAGAAAGAAATATTAATGATATGAAGGAAACCGAGAATGATACGAATTAAAAATGGAACAAATGGTGCTTTGTGACAGATGGAGGTGTAAATAATGTGTAGAATTCAAAGCCAAAATAAATAAATAAGAAAAAGCGACATGTGAACAAATGTTTAATCAGTCTGTGCTACTGAAAGCCCTTCAACAGTTCTAAACTTTTTTTTTCTTTTGCATACTTTTTAGTATCACATCTGTATGTTTAGAACTTTATCCTTGTTAAGAATAATCTTTTGGTAGGTTTAAAAATTTCATATTGTATGTTGGATGTTGTCATAATCTAGATGATGCATCTTAGCTGCCTCTCTTTTTTTTAAAACACAGTTAAAAATTGAAAAATGGAGTTAGAACCTTTACACAATTTTTAAGTAATTTAGTTTAATAATCTGGAAAATGTTTCTGTGTTTGATGAATCAAAACTCAAATTGTGGGATAATGCTGTAAAATTTCAGAAATGGCATAAATTTCTACCTAGTTCAGCGCACAGTAAAATGTGGTAGACATTATTAAAACTTGTCTTAATTATTTTTTTAAAAAAACTCTCACATTGTTTCTGAGATATTGAGAGAACCTGAATTACACTCTAATTCTGTACAGGAATGTTCCCCAAATGCTTCTTTTTGCAATATGTTATTGTTTCATATTTTTAATTTACTTTTGCATTGCTTCTTTATATGGTGTCCTTATTTGCCTTGATACTTTATTCTTTTGGTTCTGTGTTTGCTTTTCATTCTTCTCTACAAAGCAAACAGCATGGGATATGACAAACAAACTGGGGAAAAATGAATACTCTGAACATTTGTCTTGAATTATTGGAAAACATGAAATTATATTGTTATTTATTTGCTTATTAAGAACTGAACAGAGAAGAGCCACCAGTTCTCATATTTCTCATCGGCCCCAGGTTGTGCACCAGCTCTACAGGCTATATGCAGCAGGAAATAATTCACAGCTTCTGTGACCAGTCTTTTCTTCCTTCACCCTATGTCAGTACCTTAATCTTTTATGTCTCTTCAGGTTCATGTTATGGCAAAAGTTTCTCCCAGTGGCTTGAATATATATATATGGCAGATAAGGTTGTGTTAAACTGTGTGATCCTTACTTGTGGCTGTTTGGATCAGACAGAAGGTCTAGCTTTCATTAGGGCACTGAACCTGTCAGCTTTTTGGGATCCTTGGCATCACTTGGAAATTATGAAGCTGAAATTTATGTTGCCAAGGTAGGAAATGCTATGTCGTAACTTCTACTGCTGAATATGTCATATGTCTGAAATACTGTTCAAACCCTCCCAGGACTCTAGAAAGGAAAAAAAAAAAAACCAAAAAAAGCAAAAAACTGCAAAAGAAACAAAACAAAAAACCCTGTAAAAAGAGAATCTTCAAGTACCTAAGGGTTATGAGAAATGACTGCCATGACTAAATGATGCCATTAGGTTAAGGTTAGTATCTTCTTCCAGAATACTTTATTAATTAACATAATGATAGGCCACAAGCCAAACTGAAAAAATAGGGTTGATTTCCGTCCTGCTCCAAATATAATTCACTTATGCAAATCTTTCCTTATATAAACATTCAAAATACATATGAATAGCTGTGCATACGTATATACACAGATTTATCTGTATACACACACACACAGAACAATTGCTGTACAGCTGTCATTCTCAGAGATGCTGATGCTCTTCTCTGAACTAGGGGAGCTTTCTCTGAAGGGGAAGCTAAGGCTAGATGTCTGCGTTTTAGGTGTTGAATCACACATGATAAATTCCACCATAAAAGCCCTGCATCAGTTGTCTTGCCATCGTTCTGCTGGCCGCCTTCTGATTAAAGACTGATTGTACATTTGTCTGTTTTGATCACTGTAGTATAAAAATATCACTCCATCTTCCAAGGAGGAAGTGTGATTTGTTTGTTACGTGGGAAAGACAGCAGTGTCACAGAAATTACTGAAATCTTCAGAAGGGAACCTGCTGGTGAGGAGTAAAACAGCTGAGATGGCAGTTGGGTGTTTTGTTTGTCTGACTGAAAGAAAAGAGTGGAAGCTCATGGGAATGACAGACCACTGTCAGTAGTGTATTGCTCTGAAAGAGGAGAAGAGACATTTTCTAACTTATTTGTCATCATTTCCTTGATTAGAAAGAACATGTCATCAAAGAAAATGTTTAAAACTTTGAACATTTCTCCGTTAGTGTTTTAGTCAAGTACGATATTGTGTGGTAGAGTGATTTTGGGTAGAAAAGGATCATTTTTCTCCTTCAAACTGTCAATCGAGAATCTTTCCCTGTAGCTATGAGTGATGGGAAGAGTTTGATACGATCTTCAGTATTTTTATATATTTTTTGATGAGTAAAGATGTTATTTCTTTATAGAAATTATTTGCTAGTTATTTTCATTACTTGATGTGGATGAAAGGTGTGTTTAATATAAGAGAATCATTCAGCGATGTAGAGAGCAGTTGTTCCTTGGAAAGAATCTCAAAGTTTCATAATTTAGCAGAGTTTGCTTAACTTGTTTGGGAAGAAAACCACCTTCTTTAAGTCTTATCTGAGCACATCTTTTAACATTTCCATTTACTGCAGTTATTCTAAAAATCTGAAAATACTTGGTGTACTTTATTTATCTCGCACTAGGCTTTTTAATCTGCAGTAAATCAAGTGTCCTTCTGACTGTGATGTAGGTTATGATGAAAATGTACCCTCCTTGCTGTAAATACAGTAACAAACCTGCTGTTGATTATATTGTGTTTGTACTTATTCCTTCTGGGAGCCACACATACTGTAGTACCTATCAAGTAATGCGTATGGTTGTATTTTCATCTGAGTTAATAATTCATTCCAAACAACTTGCGTTTCCTTTCAGCTTTAATGGGCCAGTTATCTATGCTTTACAGCCATGGTCAAGATAATTACTTTGAGTCCCTGCCACAAAGAGAAAAAACCCATTGCACTGAGGTGACCATGCTTGTGCTCATGTATAAAGGGAGAGCCTGGGCTTTTCTGGTTTATTTGCTGACTGTGTGATGTCTAACAATGTTTCAATGTATCACTGTTATAAGGAAGAGTTTCCTCCATGTCTTTCTTACAGATCTACCCATTCGGAGAAGAAACAATTCAGCATTCATTTTCTTTCACCTGTAAGTACTGTGTAGAAAATTACAGAACCTTTTCTTGGGCAGACCCATCCGCTGTGGTAAACCCATTAACTGTGATAAAATGGAACAAGAATTCTAAGCCAGAGAGAATGAAAGAGGATAGCAAAACACTGAGGCCTGGATTAGTCCTCTCTAATGCTAAAAGTTTGAGGGTACCGTGTCTGCCGACTGCTCTGGTCTTCCCTGCAGTGGCAGGAGAGAGAGCATCCTCTGGGGCACTCAAGATTTGGATGGGCTTCACTGTGCTGCAGAAGTTCCTGTCTCTCCACCAACAGTAAAGGGAGCAGAAGCCAACATTCCTGTTATCCTATATGGCTGTGCGCCCACTAGGTATTACTTGTATAACCCTTGCAATCAGAATTCATAGCTAAACATAATTTTAGTGACCTTCAATCCAGTCTGTTTCCAAAATATGTCTGCTATTCCTTTTCCATAACTAATACATCTGTGGCTCTGGGCTCCTAAATCAAGATAGCATTAATCATCAATTGCTTTATTGTAAGAGGTATTAGTGCTATTACATCAGTGGTGAAAGAGACAATGTGATGCAAATCTATTTTATGGAAGCCAAAATAATGATGAAGACGAGCACTACTGTGTTCCTGAGGATCAGTAGTCTACTGGAATAGTCTGTATTCCTAACAACAAAGTATTCTTTGAAATCCAGTATTCCATTCAAAAAGCCCAAAGGAAAAAAGTGACAACTTGAATAACCTGCTTGAACATCCATGCTACATGCTTAGCATAATGAGTCAGTTGTGGTCATACCATTTTAGTAATGAAATCTGAAATACCACAGAAAACAGTGATCTGCACTCAACTGGTTAGTCATGCACAGAGTTCTCATCCTTGTTGACGTATCTGTACCCTATGCTTACTATAGATGTGTATTAACCTGATTTTACTGTTTGCTTTAACTGCTTCAAAGGCGTTGATGTAAAATCATTAAGAAACAGTGTAAAATAAACCTTTCAATTAATAAAAAATTATTTTCTCTTTCTCTTAGCAAGCACCTTACTGAACGAGGGAATTCCTGCTCTCAAGTGTAAATCAGGCGCTTTCTGTCTCTGTAGATCCAGAAGAATTCATTAGTTGTGCAACTAGTCTGTGACAGAAGCATGTTAACCTTGGGCACTAGACCAGAGCTATCTTGAATGAAAATGCAACATATGGGAAGGCAGAAGAAAGTGTGTGCTGTGGGAGGTTCTTTTTATGAAATATGGAGTCTCTGTGAAAGCTGCCCAGAAAATTAGGAAAATGGAATTGATCCAAACACAAATAGATTAATAGACACACTTCAGCTAGCAACAGAGTTGACAGACAAATTAGAATGTAGTTGCTACAATGAAAGATTCAGCACTCAATTTCCATCTTGTATTTTGTAACTGTCATATAGTTGTTTGAAAATTTGTTTCATAAAATTAAATTGGACTGTACAAATCTTGTATCTAGTTTAAATTCATTTAGACGGCCATGTGGATTGAAGTGAAAGGTCAGCGCATGCTGCATTTTCTGCTTAACCCTGAAAAGTGACACCTCTTGTACGCTGTCTTCCTTTATTTGTACCTCTCTTCCCTAGGTACTTCTGTGATATCCCACATATTCTGTAGCTGTTAATTTAAAATAGATATAAATTAGTGTAAATTTAAATTCTGTGACAATTATGTAGCAACCTCTTCTGAAATGTCAAAGGCAAAATCTTGTTTCTCTTGAGCTGGTAGTAGACTGCTAATAAGTTGAATGGTCATGTGTAGGTAGAGTTGCCATGTGTTCACATAGCCCTGGGTACGAGATGGTAGGAAACTGTTACTCTTTTGAGGTCACTGACCAAAATGCACGCCTAAGTATTGTTTTTGAAAGTTAAGGGACAAAAAGAGAATTTTTCAGGTGGAGTATCTTCACTGTGAGGAAGACTTCATTCATTGTGTGAGGAGTGTTTGAGTTGGTGTGCATGAAGATCTTTTGCCCTAGAACATTTAGATAAAAGTATTTTTTGTCAAATCAAACTAGATTTCAGACCTAGAATTGAAGAAGTAATAAAAATATTAAGAAAAGTCAAGTCTGACTTCTGAAACCAACATATATCAATTTGAGAGATACAAAGTGTTACTTATTAGCAAAAATGTTCCTGTATCAGGAATTTCTTCTGTTGTGAAGGAGAATGCAGTGGGATGAGTGCAAAGGTACAAGATATTGTATTTCTCCATCTACCTCTGTCTGTGTTTCCTCAGAAATCTCTTGTGGACCAAGCCTGGCTGGGATAGAATTAATTTTCTTCACAGCAGTTGGTATGGTGCTGTGTTTTAGATTAGTGACCAAAATGGTACTGATAGCACACTGATGTTTTGGCCATTGCTGAACAGCATCAAGGCCTTCTCTCTCACTCTTATCTCCATGGTGAATAGATTGGGGGTGGGCGAGACCTGGGAGGGCACACCACTGGTCAGATGACCCAAACTAACCAGTGAGATATTTCGTGCCATGGTCTCATGCTCAGCGAGAGAAAGAGAAGAAAAGGGGTTTAGTCTGTCTTAGGAACCAACAGGCCATCAATCTGCCCATGAGAAGTGGTGCATGATCGGCTTTGCATAATTTGTTTTGTTTAGTTTCTCTCTTCTTAAACTGCTGTTTCATTTATTAAGCAGTTTTTATCTCAATCCCCAAGTTTTCTTGCTTTTACTCTTCCTTTCTTCTTCCTTCATCTCACTGTGGGTGGAAGTGAGCGAGGCTGTGTGATTGTTTAGCTGCTTTCCAGGGTTAACACACAGCAGCTTGCTAGTCTAATAATTCACTTGCCTCTCTCCTATCCCACATGCTATTAAGACCTAGGAACTGCAGGGTTCAAAAGTGCTGTATGATCTGTATGATATTCATTTCAAGTTGGGAAAATGTATGTCTTATTTATTACTCAGATTATGTGTTATGTATCACTCGGTTTTACTGTTTAGCCAAATGAAGTCTCAGATTTAAGAAAGCATTATGTTTTTCTTTTCAAAGTAACTTTAGAAAATAGGCCATTATTAGAAGATTTTATCCCTAAAAACTGTTAGAATTGTCAGGTTTTGTTTGCTGGAACTTGCAGTGGCTGGAGCTTGGGTTGTTTAGAGCATGGAAAACAGATTACTGGCAAAATGGGGGAAGAAAGTCCCCAAACGGTAGAGGACCTTTCTGTACATTTCCTGCAACAACCAACAAGGCTCTTAAGTTCTCTGTGCAGCAGTTCATTTCTGGGAGGGGACATCAGTGCATCAATAAGTATTGTGTTTGTTGATTTCTCTGTGAGAGAAACCCATTTTGCTAAGCACAGGCTGTGTGCTCTGTGCATGTTGAAGGCTCCGTTTCCATGCATTTACCACCAGCAGTTACCTACTGCAAGACCTGGCAGAGGACAAGTTACTTATATCAGTTGATAGTCCTTGGAGTAAAACCCAGAAGACTAAATTAAGTCCAGGATCGTATAGATAAAAGAATAGGCAAAGGCCTGGGAAGAGGTCTGAGGAAGTCAGAAGAGGAACTTGCAAGATGTTACTTGAGAATGACTATTGACAGTATGTGTGACATCTGGAACCACTACTTTCTCCTGTTTCAGAGGAAGTTAGGTGAACTGGTGAGAGCTTCCAACTCGTTTTATTGAAATTTCAAGTAATAGATCCAGGCAACCAAAAGGTTTGAGCCATTTCCCCATGGTAACTGGCATTTTTATTTAAAACTCATTTTGTATTCCTGCTTTAAGGGAACACGTGTAGAACTATAGGTATTACAAAGTTTAGGATAAAGAAGTGCTATTTTTTGAGTGTACGGTATGCTGTGTCATTTTATGCCTTGTAAGAAAATAAAACCCCATAAATACTTATACCCTCGGATTTTGAGAACAACTGTTTTCTATCACTAACAAGTTCACAAATTTCGGATAAATATTTACAACCTTATCTCATTTTCTTCTGTGCATTTCTTAGTTTGTGAGTGGGGAACAGACTTGTATAGAAGCTCTGTAGCTGAAACTTCAGTATTTAGTGCTTCAGCCTGTTGCATACAGTAGCACTGGTGGGAAGGTGTTTGGCCCTTTTTGGGTCCACCTGCCACCAAATCAATGAATAGGTATGTGGCTGATTCTGCAGTCTTTATGTTATTTGATTCAAAGCTTTGTCTGAAAACTTTGGATTTACTGTAAATATTATGATGTGGAGTTCCATATTCTCAAAAAAGTCTAAATGTCAGTCACCTTACCTTACTTTCTTTCAGTGGTGATTTTTAAGCATGCTGTTATTTTGCTTATTTCTAAAACACACAGTGGGTAGTAAGAGAGGCTTGCATGTGCACAAAGTCAGTTTCCTGATTACTGTTTCAGAAACATGAAAATAGTATACTATTCTATAAATATTAGTTTTAAATTATAATAAAGAGCAAAATTTTCTGTATCTTTAACTACTTGCAATTAATTGTTTACTAAGAATTCTCATTATTCTCAGAAATTTTGTGGGGGTGAAGTTAAATTTTACCAGCGGTACCTCTTTGCAGTTTGTGACACCTCAAAACAGGTTTTTCTTTAGAAGTAAAGAAAGAAAATTTTTAATGCATTTCATCAGCAGATTATTTGCTTTTCTGGACTCCCTATCAATTGCAGGTATTTGTGTAATAGTTTTCTTGATAGTAGTTTTATTAAGGCAAGATGGCAGATGTAGGTTAATCTCTGAATACAATTTTAGTTTATATACTGCTCTCAGTGTAATGTTCATTTTCTAAATGTTTTTCTCCTCCTCTGTATTTCCTTTCATAACCCAGAAAACACACTTCGTGTTTTCGCAATACTGTGTTTCCGTGACTACTTAACTGCCTTGGCCATCCAGGCATTTCTAAAGTAAAAAAAAAAAAAGCCCTTGCTTTTCCTGGGATTTTCCTTTTTTCACACTTGTGTGTGCTGGAAGTCACAGCATTTAGAGATTAAGAAAGAAAATAAGAAAATCGAATCAGTGAAAACTAGATACCTGTTTTTTGACTCCTGGCCTTTTTCATGTAGAAGTGCTAAATTCCTGGAAAAGTGATTGGTTCATATGTGTTTGTCAAAATCTTAGAGGGCCAGAAGGAGTACAATGGGAGTAACATAATTTTATATTTATACTAGTTAGGAAACTTCAGGATTTTCTTTTATTTTAAGAATCCTTGTTCAGTTCAGATTTTTGAAATCTTCTTCTCTGTCTCTCAGAATTACTCTTTAGCATGAGTAGCTTCAGACTTTATGGAGGATGCTGTGTCTGAAGAAATTTTTCAAGTCAAAGCACTTGTTAATTATTTGCTTAATGGTACTATAAATTGCATCTAAGACAACTCTCGATGAAAACAGGTTGTGAGTAAGCATTATGTTCTCCCTGAGGTCTTCAAGATAATCATGCTTTTCGTTTTCTCATATGAATAAGATCATGAAGTTTACATCCTGGACAGGTTTCTGGCTGGTAAGGCATGAGCAGCACGTACCATACATTCCTTTGTGTTCTGCCTTGATTTGTGGTGCAAGCCACTGCTGTTTTATCCTTTCTGTGAAATTGGTATGTATTCTCTCAGAACTGAAAGACCCAATCCAAACTGGGTAGGTAGATATAGACATAAGTGATACAGGAAAAGAAAAAAAAGTTTTGACGATGAAATTTGTAAAATCTTTTGGTGTGTGACAGATGTGGGATGTACGCCCTGTGTTCTCTGCTAGTTTCCTATTGTACACAAAGAGAAATGTTTAGATATCTCAAAAGTCCTTAGAAGCAGGAAATAGGGTACTTCTAATAAGTAAAATTGGATTTCATGTAAATATTAATAACACAAGAGACATGGAGTGGAGCTTATTAGTCCTTAGAAGCTTAGCCAAACAGATGGATTCTGAGTTTATACTAAAAGGATACAAGTGGTACAAAACCCAAGGGATTTATTGAGAAAATCTTAATACACTATACCTCAAATTTCACCACATCAGGAGCTCTGTCAAGGTTTCATTACCTTAGTTTTTTAGAAATGAAGAGTTTAAACCTCAGCGTAGCTTACTTTCACCATTTATTTACTTACTTGTAATAAACAAACCATGTTAAACCATGAGACCATTAGACCCCTGAATTGTTGAACATCCCATTAGAGAGATATTTTTTAGTATTCTAGAAAGATTTGAGAGAATTTATTTTGATGAGAAACATAAAGCTGCTGAAGTGTAGTAAGGACAAAACATTTTCTTGGTCTAAATATAATTTATAATTGTGTAGATTTTATTCCAAGTGCTTTTTTCTCCTTCCTTCCTTCCTTCCTTGATAAAATCCTGCCTCCATATCAGTAACATTTTGTGAATGCTTATTTTCAAGACTGTGGCAACTATATTGAGATTCACACATGTGAAATTAGTTTCATGTCTTGTAGTTAAAAGAGTTATAAAGATCCATGGACCTTGAAGTGCTGTCGTAGTTTTAACTGAGGATTACTGCCCAATTCAGAGTATGTCGTTAAGATAGAGGAACAAGAAGAAGTTCACTTTGTTTTTTAGTTGTCTTGTAATTGCTTTGTGGGAACATGAAGAGCATTTTGCCCTACTTTGTAAATTCCACTGCTCTAAATAATTTTACATGGTAAATATATCCACCATTACACTGTTGTAATTGAACAGAACTATTTTAAAGAGATGGATGAACACATAAGCAAATTGGATACTATATTTGTCCTTGCTAAACTGTCAGTGGTAATTTAAAAAGTACACTAACATTTCACTTCTTTATAAAGAAATCTGTTTTGGCTGCTATGGAGGACTTACTATGTGACTTTTTTTGTTGGTTTTTTTTTTTTTTTTTTTTCCCAAAATGTAGCGTCAGTGTACACAATGGAGTATCTCAAATAAAGAATCCCATGGAAAAGATTTAACAATTATTAACTGAATTATGTTCACTACTGTGTTGAAAGCATATTTTCATAATTTTGTGCCGAAGTTGCTTGATGCTGAAAATTTATGAAATTCCCACATAAATAAGTAAAAAAAATCACTGATTTTTGAAAATTTGTTACTTTTTTCTACAATTTTTAAGCAAAATTCTGCATGTGAGAACTGACATGATTCATTTTAAATAGACACAGATGTTTTTTGTCCTATATACACCCATTCTAAAGGTTTGATTTATTTTATTGCATGGTTTTGTGTTGTATTATGATTTATTAGTGTTTTTCCAGCACTGCTTTTACTATGAGTACACCAGTTACAGTAATTGTTTAAAAGTTTTTCTTTGGTAGGAAACTGCAGCACTTTGCATTGTTGCTGTTGCTGTGACGGTGGGAAGAACACTGTTTTCCGTCATGCAAACAAGCTCTTCAAACATCTTTCATTTTTCTCCTCAGTCTTTATGCCCATTCCCATTAGTAGAAGTGGCATATTTATTCTATCACTGTGTTAACATAATAGTATATTCATCTTAGTGAGGGAGCTAAGTGCATATTTTGATTCATCATTACTCCTATTCAACTGGCATCTGAATGTGTTTGAAATTACTGGGAGTCCATAGGCTTTAAAAGGTTCATTAGTGTTACCAATATCACCATTTTTTTTTAAAGTATCTGTTACGTGTAGATACTTTAAGGTCAGTTGTTTATTCAGGAGAAGAATTCAGAAACCAGCAGACCCTTGCTTAAGTCTGTTGAAGATATTCTAATATGTGTATAGCAGAGGTTACAGGTGGGCCTCTGCCACTGTGCTTAGCTTGTACAGTTCACATTTTTCAAATTTATATTGTACTGCACTAGATTTTGCAATTATATTCTTCTGTGCAAGAGAGAGACCTTCTGAGAAAGGGTCTCTGCAACACTTCTTTTACTGCTTTGTTTAATACATATTCTGCTATTTTATCTTTTCTCATCCATTAAATTAATATTTGGCTGTAACGCAACAGCACACCCCTTTACTGATAGATTAGGTGTGTTAGCAGTGTTTTAGAGCTTAGGAGTAGAATCATAGAACCAAAGAATGGTTTGGGTTGGAAGGAACCTTTAAAGAGCATCTAATTCCAGGACCCCTCCCATGGGCAGGGACCCCTTCTCTTAGGCCAAGTTCCTCAAAGTGCCATCCATCAATGGGGTTTCATCATATAAATGTGGTGAATAATCTTTTAAAATTTTGAGGTTTAAATTTGAAAGGTTTTTGAACCCAGAAAAGTTCTTCCCTCCTTCTCTGCCTTTTATTACCTCCCCTAGCTTTTACTTTCATCTCTTTTCTGTTACCCATAGTTTTCATCTTCACAATCCCTTAATCTATACTTTTTTTTCTCACTTCCTTTCTTGCTGTTTCCTTCCTTCACTTTGCAATTTTTATCCTTTTGATTTATTAGGGATTTATATTTAATATATTCTTTCATTTTTAATTTTTTCCCCATAAGTATATTATCCATGGCCTTCACCTAACTAAAAAAAAAATCCAACTTTTTTTTCCCTTCTTCTGTTAATGTAGTAAGTTCATCCTTTCTCTTTGCCTTTATGGCATTTTTTTTATTTGTGTTTGGTTTGGTTTATGATTTATTGGCTGGGGTTTTTTTTTTTGTTTTTTTGGGGTTTTTCGTTTTGTTTTTGTTTGTTTATTGTTTGTTTTTTGGTGGGTTTTGTTTTTTGGGGTTTTTTTGTGTGTGTATAAATGAAGGGTTCCTCCTTCAGCCATGTTCTAAGATGTCTGCAATCAGGCTTCCCTGTATTTTGCTCTTTAATATGCATTCTTACTGTTAAACATTGATTCCTCTGTTACTTCCTTACACCTTTTCTGCTGTCTCAGGCATCTTTGTCATTGTGCATCACTCTCATTCCTCATCCAGTTTCTCCCTTCCTGAACTTATCAACTTCACACTTCTTTTCTGATTGTATTCCTCCTCTTTTTTTTTTTCTCAGATGCGTTTTCTGTTAGTCTCTTCATGTCTATCCATCCCTTTCTTCTTCTGTGCTCATCT
Organism: Ifrita kowaldi; assembly: GCA_013398055.1. Lineage (NCBI taxonomy): Eukaryota > Metazoa > Chordata > Aves > Passeriformes > Cinclosomatidae > Ifrita > Ifrita kowaldi. Next base: position 1,214,196 of record VZRS01014475.1, read on the forward strand.
ACCCATTCTGAGTTTCAGTGTACCAGTCTAACAAAAATACTGAAAGTCATGTTCTTCTAACCACATCAGTTCTCTCTTTAAACCATTTTGAGTTCTCTCTTTTACCTTCAGAGTTAAGTTTCTTCTCTATCCCTTCCAAATCTTGCTGTAGTTTCTGGTCTGTGAACCTCAGCGTCATGCTCCAAATACCTCCTAATTATATGTTGCTTCACTCTTGTTTTAGCTCCCTCTGTTAGCCTAAGGTTTGGTCTCCATCAGTTCTGTTTTTCAAAACAATGCCACATTTCCTCTCAACTATGGGCTTTCCTGTTTCTTGAGTACCTAACTTCAACCTCAGAAAAACATGTTTCCTTCAATCCCACTGAATCACAGAATACCTTCTAATTTGTTTGCCTTCCCAGTAAGAACTGCGTACTTTCTTTACTGAAGCTGTATGCCCTCCTGTGAAAGGTGCTCTGAGAGCTGACTGTAAAGTGCCATGTAGAAATGCAGTGTTGTGTAAAGGGTGATTAATATTACTATGAATTAGTATTATTTCAGACAATTTTAGAAATCCTTCTTTGTGCTTTTCGTCTCACCGTTTTTGGCTCTCACCTTGTAATGTACTTTCCGCTTCACTAAAGGTATGATAATGAGGCATGCATAATTGAAATGAAAATCTCTTCAGAACCCTTTCTGACTGAATCTGTTGAGAATCATAATCAAGCACTCCTGAAGTTACAGAAAACTCGTGTATTGATGTGCAGCAGAGATCTGGGCTCTGCATGAGTTGCTTACCCAGCTGACATGCTGTCTTTTGAATTATTCTAGTTTCAAAAAAAGTATCAGGGATACACTAATGGGCTATAAAAGAAACCAATAATCTTGTGCATGCAGGATGAAAGAGCTTTATAGATAAAGTAATTAAATGACAGTGGTAGCTATTGGATGCATCTTGTGTACAGAAATGTTTTCCAAAGGAGCAGGAAATCCACAAGAACGTGGGATCTTTATTTTTAATACACCCACAATTTTCTCTAAAGATGTGTTTTTCCCTGTTGTAAATACTTATACACTTCTATTGCCTTTTGAAGCAATTAATTCCTGACTTTTGGGACAGTGTTTCATGATGCCAAAGTTTCAAATTCTCATTACAAATAATTTTTCTGACAAGTTTTGTTTGGGAGGATTCTTTTGAACAGATAATTTCTTTCTCTGAATTATGGATATTACCAAGTTGTATAATATTTGCCTTTTTTGACTGAATAATTGCATATATAGATAATGTGAACTAGGAATATGTTTAAAATGTTAAGAAAGCCAGGGTCTAAAAAGTTAAGAAATGGCAACGTGGTTCTCTGTGCAAACTTAATACATTTTCTAATCCATATTTGTGTGGATAAAACTTCTAATTTCATTATAATCTTTTGAAAACCAAAGTGTGTCATTGGATCTGACGTGAGATGTTGTTGACCTTATTGCTCTCTACAGCTACCTGAAAGGAGGTTGTAGCCAGTTTAGGGGTGGTCTCTTCTCCCAGGTAACAAGTAACAGGACAAGAGAAAATGGCCTCAAGTTGTGCTAGGGGAGGTTTAGATTGGATATTAGGAAGAATTTATTCACTGAAAGGGTTGTCAAGCATTGGAACAGGCTGCCCAGGGAACTGGGTGAATCACCATCTCTGGAGGTATTTAAAATCCATGTAGATGTGGCACTTGGGGACATGGTTTAGTGGTGGATTTGGCAGTGCTGGGTTTATGCTTTGACTTGATGACTTAGAGGTCTTTTCCAGCCTAATCAATTCTGTGATTCTATCTTTCTAATTCTCACAAGTCTGTGTGCTGTGTATTTCTGCTAAAATGAAGGCATGTTCATTTTCTATGAAAATGCATAAATAAATAGTTCCGATGTAAAGTCCAATTTACTGCTTGGTTCCCTGTGTTTCTGGATGTTATAATACATTATCTGAAATTCTAAGAAAGTGTTTTTAGCATGAGAGAAATAATTCTCTCAGTTTCACTCTTAGAATGACATTTTTTATTGCTGAAATTTTACAATGGAAAAAACCAAGGGATATCCAGGAAGACCCACTACATTTTTTGTCTGCAGTATTCTGTGTGTTAAAAAGAGCGCAAATGCTCTGCATTATAATTGTATTCTGGGTTAACTTGGATTTAATACAGATCCTTCTGTTATAGGCAGACTTTTAAGCCAAGGACTGCAGCTCTGGACGTCATCCAACTTTTGCAGTTAATTAGGGCTGTAGACAGTGTTCTAAATTTTGAATCTCGGTTGTATCTGTAGTGCTGCTTCTCCTGTATCTGAAAGAGGTTTGGCTATTAACAGAAGTCTGTTGACTGAGATTCTGTCTAGAAAGCCTGAAATTATATCTGTGAGCTGAAGGATTGATTTAAAGAGATGGAGGTCTCTCGAGTCTGTCTCTCCAGCATAGCATTGCATACTGTCTTTTTTTCCAGGAGGATATTTTTCTTTTATTTCCCATTATTACAGACAGGCACCTTGGTGTCTTCTCCATGTAATGCTAGTCTTAAGACTGTCAGCTTTCCAGAAGCTACAGTTTTTCTGCTGTTCATTTGCTCATTTGTTACGTTTATAATTGTTCTCTGGAGATTTAATTTTAAAGGTTGTAATCTTTATAACCTGGGGTAGTTATAAATATTAATATAAAATACATTCCATACATTTTTTTGGTCCTCTTTTCAGTTCTGTTAGCAGTTCTTATGGATAGTTTTTTACACCATCACCCATTGTAGGATCTGTCTTCCCTTTCTGACTTTTCACACACTGTATTAATTTCCAAGTGAAATCATGGCATGATCTTAGCTGTCACTCTGTCTTTGAGCTTCCTTCAGTTGTCATGAGGGTTGGTGTGATAAGTCATGCCCCAGTCATACATTGTTCAATTACATTTTTAAATTGACATTAATCTGATTCTTTCTTTGTCCAAGCATTTTTATATAAGTGGCATAATGCTGTGTAATATCTAGTAGAATATTAAGGCATTTTCTAACCTTTGTAATTTAGTTTTATATAAAGGAATATTAATTATGGAGAAAAAAATAAAGATTGTAAATTCAGATGTGGAGAAATCATAAACAGTCATATGAGGAAACGTACAATTCTGCCAGTGTGCCTTCTTAAGTGCATCTGATGCAGAAAATGAAGAGTTTAAGTTCAAAAGAATGTCTTTTAAAATAACTGTGGGAAACATGTAAAATACTTGACTATTCCACCATCAGTACAAAGTTCTACTTGCTAAATGTTAAACTTTGTAGAGTTTTGCTATTCTCAATGCTCAATGTTCAATATACTTCATTGGTAGTTCCCAATTACCTATACCAGCTAATTACTGTTTCTCCAGTGGAGGCAAGTGTTTGTTGGATTCCCTTCCAACCTTGCAAATTTTCACCCACAGTGACTGAAGAACTGGTCTTAATTTCTATTGGTCATTACTGTGTATTTAGTAGTAATTTTATTTTAGTTTTGATTATCTAAGGTTATGATAAAGACAATTTTTTAAGGAGAGATACTATAAGCCATGTTGTCATTTAAAAAACAACCTAAAAGGGCAGCAGATGATTGTGGAGTAAATCAAGAACTCTTGTTTCCCTCTCAAGTATCCTACAATGCTGAGACTAGTGTATTTTCAATTCCAGATTCTGATTAATTAATTAAAATTAAAGGTTAGAAGGGAGAAGGAGAATGGGAGTCATAATCACAGCGGAGAAGCAAAACTTAGGAAGATTAGTTGCAAGGCAAACGTGCCAAATTAAAGCAGTACATTTTGAGTGGAAGGAAAAGCTGTGGGACGTGAACAGACATATCTGATGGAGAATACTGCAAAAGCTAAAGGCTGAAATGTGAGCATTCAAATAATGAACAATTTTATTAAGGATACAAGTGTATGGATAAAAGTTAAAATAAGCATACTATTATTATTATTGATAACAAAGAAAGATGACATATTTCTTTTACACTGTTGGGAGGTTTTATAGATCTCACTTCAGGAAGCCTTATGTTAGTAGAGTAAAATGAGGAAGAATGTTGGTAACTCTTGCCTTGAAAAAAGAACAGGTGCTTTGTAGAAAGTGAAAACATAAAGCTCTCTGTGTCCATTATGTTTCTGCCCTGCTGTAATGCATCTCATAAACTAAGGGCTTCCAATCTGTGTCTGTCTCCCTTATCAAGGCAAGAAAAAAATGTGTGAGAAATGGATATATATAAAACTGTTAGGACATAGTGGCCAAGACAGAGGAGTAAATATCATGCCTATAATTTTGGTTGTACAAATATTTCAGGGATTGTTCTGTACTAGGAAAACCAGAGCCGTACATTTTGTGATAAATTCCCAAGTTTTACTGCAAGTTTAGTTGTAATTATTTTTTCAACATTTAATTGAGCTGCTGGATCCCAAGAGTAGACTATAAGAAACTACAGTCCTCAGTGCTGTAGAACCTTGTTTTTATGCCAGCATGAGCCTTTGCTGTGTTGGTCTGGAAGATGTGTGTGATCAGCTAAAAAGGCCATTCCTGCACTCTAGGGTTTAGTGTGGGAAGACCTAATGGTTGTGCTTATTTCCATGCCATCTGTCTTTAGTCTTAGGAATGATGAATAAAATAAATCAAAACAATATACTGGAAACCTGCACATGCTAATGGAGCTCAGATGGATAAAAAGGGCTAGTCTGGTAAGTGACTGCTTGTCAGGCATGGAATCCTAATGTTGTACCTGTGCAGTGTTTTATCTATGGGGGGTTTTGTTTGTTTGTTTTGTTGAGTTTTGCTTTGTGGCTTTCTTGTTTGGTTGATTGGTGCAGTCTTTTTTGTTTTGTTTTGCTTTAGTTTTTGTTGTTTGGGGGTTTTTTTTAATCAAATGGGTTAGAAAGGAATTGTGTGAATACTTGGACTTTGCATTTGTTTTGCGTCTGGAAAGAATTGTATCTATTGAAGCAGTTGATGTTGTGTAGGCACGTGAGATCTAGAGAAGAACGAAAATAGAAGTTGGCTTTTTGGGGTACAGGAGTAAAGAAGAAAACTAAAAAGTTTTGTGAGTTTTTTTTATGAGCTAATGATGCCAATCAAGTAAATGACAGCTATCCTGAGGTAAAAAACAATTTTTACTCTTAGAAAAGGCTACTGCCAATGCCTAGTAACAGATTCTTTCCATGTACTCTGATAGAGAAAACTGCAAACTAAATATCATATTACAAGATAATATAGTTTCCTTTGAATCAATGGAATAATTGAAACCATTGGGGTTAAAGTTTTCTGAAGCAAAGCTTATAGAATCCTTTCTGAGCTATTTGAGCAGAAAATCGTTCTATTGACATCTTGGTCCTTCCCTGTTCCTCTGGGGTCTCATGCTTTGTTCCACTTTATATACTTAATGCTGCTGTCTTTGTCTGCATTCCTCACTTAGTTCATTCCTTTTGATGTGCCTCTTATGTCTTTAGGAGAAGTCTCTTCTTATGTACTCAATTTTCACCTAAAATCTCCTTGAAAACTCACGGCTTTCGGGCTTATGCTAAGCTCCTGAGGTGACTGGACTGAGCAAAAGAACCTTGAGTGTAAGCTAGAAAATGCTTGGAGGACAATTTCTGTCATTCTCCAGCAGCTGCCCAACTGAAAAGAATACACAAACCTAAAAATTTTCATAAAGCAGCAGCCTTGGAAGAAATTCAGACTGCCAGACAGGAGCCAAGTAAAGATATAGCGCTGTAACAAGATGGTGAGTTGGAGGAAAATGAATCCCAGGATTAACAAGCTGCAGAATTTATGCTTAGTGAACTGTTAAAAACCAGTGAAGGAGGAAAATGAGAGCTATCAACAGCTGCAGAGTATGAGAAGCATAAGAAAATGAGAGGTGCAGGCAAATAGGATGGCTTAAACAATTACATTTTGGAGTGGAAAAGGTGGGAAACATTCTTTTTCAGTTTTTAATTAGACAGACTCTGATTTGAAAATTGAAATAAAGTAATCACGAAAAGCTGTGAGAGTCTGGTGTCTTCTGAAAAGTCAATTAAAGATTCCTGTGGCTAATGTGCAAATTTGAGATATTCCTTCCTAAAATGGTAGAAGAAAGACACTGAAAATATTACCTAGGTGACCAGCTTTATCATGATCCACACATCTACACCAGTACACCAAGTGTGGCAAGGGAAGAAGTGCTTACGTGTGAAAAGGGGCAGTTACTTTATAGTCCACGCCAAATTCATTTGCAGTAACATGAAAGTTACAGAAAACAAAATCCTTTTCAAAAGTGAAGTGAAAATGAGCTGCATTAGCAAATTTTAACCTACTGAGTAGTTCAGTGCGTTTTACAAATCTCATCAAGCAGTGCTTTCATGCTTGTGTTGTAACCAATTATAAGTCCACAATCTGTGAAACTCTCCTGCCATACATTAATGGTTGGAGCAAGAGATTGTGAACATGCTGGTGAATACATTGTATTTTGGTTCTATTTTTTGTATTCAGGTAGTTTAATTAGCAGAAGGGGGTATGTCTTCTGGGAAAATTTAGTGCTTAGTGTGCTATATTGGTGAAAACATTTTGAACTCACTAGATATCTTAATTAGTTTGAGTCTTATTTCTTTATTCAATCACATTGTCTTTAAAAATTTGGAAGTTGTTACAACAGTGCACTAGTTATCGCTTTCTACATAGGTTAGTTTTCATGCTGAAAAACAAATGGAAGTTTGAAAGTAGTAATGGCAATACTTATCTTGCTGTTTTTTCTACTGTTGGTTTGCCACAATACCAAGCAATGTTTCTGGACAGAAAGGTGTTGATGCATGCTCGACAGTGAATATCATAAAGTCATAAAATAAGGTGAGTTGGAAGGGACTCATCAGGATCATCAAGGCACTCTTGGCCCTGCACAGGACATCCCAAGCGTGACACCATGTGCCTGAGAGAGTTGTCCAAATGCTTCCTGATCTCAGACAGGCTGTTGCTGTGACCACTTCCCTGGGCAGCCTGTTTCAGTGCCTCTGGGTGAAACCACCCTCTGGGTGAAAAACTTTTTCATGATGTCCAACCTAAACCCTTCCTGACACAACTTCATGCCATTTCTTTGAGTTCTGTCAGTAGTTACAAGAGAGAAGAGATTGGTACCTACCCCCTCCTCTTCCCTTCTCAACGAAATTGTAGACTGTAATGAGGTCTCCCTCAATCTCCTCCAGGCTAAACAAAGTGACCTCAGCTGCTCTTCATAACGCTTCCCGCTCCAGACTCTTCACCATCCTCACGGACCTTGTTTGGATGCTTTGTAATAGCTTGATGTCTATTCTTAAACTGTGGTGCTCACAACTGCCCCCAGCATTCAAGGTGAGGCCGCCCCAGTGCAGAGCAGAGCAGGACAATCCCCTCCCTTGCCCGGCTGGCGATGCTGTGCCTGATGCCCCCAGGACAGGGTTGGCCCTCCTGGCTGCCAGGGCACTGCTGACTCATGTTCAACTTGCCATCAGCCAGGACCCCCAGGTCCCTTTCTGTGGCACAGCTTTCCAGCATCTTCCTCCCTAGTCTATACAGACAGCCAGGGTTGCCCTCTACCAGGTGCAGAATTCTGCACTTGACCTTAATTTGTTGAGGTCTCTCTGCAGGGCCTCTCTACCCTCAAGGGACTTGACAGCTCCTCTCAATTTAGCATGTCAGCAAATTTCCCTAGTATTCCTTCAAGTCCTCCGTGCATGTGGTTAATGAAGATGTTGAAAACCACTGGGCCAAGGATGGAGCCCCGCAGAACCCCACTAGTGATAGGTCACCAGTCTGATGCCATCCCTTTCATTATAACCCTTTAATTTTGAGAATTTGTTCTCCCTACACACAGACTGTACAGAAAACCCTGAGTCTCTGAATTCAGTGTATTAGACAGTTGTTAGGACCTTGCATGCAAGCCTTTGAGAGTGAGCAGCTTTTGCTGCTATTTGAACTAGCTGTCCAGAAATCCTAGAAAGCTGACCTGAATATTCCGGCTTCCAGGAAGAAAAAAGAATATGCACAGCAGTTTTAAGTGGTTTACTGAAAACAGAAAGTGCTGTAAAGAATTAGTGACTTCAAGAGGATAAGCAGTAATCTCTGCTTCTCAAAAGTTTCATAAAACTTTGCAAGTTAATAGAGAAAAGACAGAAATGGTGATGAGAGTGAGTGAATGGGTGTCATCTGTGAGGCAAGGCATAATAAATGTGTCTGGCAGCATATACTGTTAGGGCAAGCCTTTTGAATTAGCTTCGGGTAATGATGTGTAGTTGCTGATGAAATGAACATATTCGTTGAAGAACCGTAGCCGAAATGTAGAATGCAATCTGTAAAAAGACTTATTATAAATTCACTGGTTTCAGATCTATAAAATGAGTATTAGGGAAGTTTTTACTGCAAATGTTGTACTTAATTCATTACTATGTAGGTGGACACTTAAATTGCACTATATAGCACTCATTTATACAGTTATTGGTACAATTTGTACAGTAGTCTGTTGAAATCTTTCATGATGCAGACGTATTGAGAGAGTATCTGAGACCAAATTCAAGTATCTGCTTTGAGCCTCAAATTCTGCAAGATCAAACAAGAGTCAAGAGTGCCATAACAAAGCAATTTGTGACAATGAAGTCCGAAATTAACTTGGAACATGAATAAAAATTCAGACGTAAGAAATATAAAAATAAAACCAAACTAGTCAGGGTTGGACAAAGGAGAGGATAAAAGAGTATAAATCCAAGCTTGATTTAAATAGAATTATTGCAATTTATACTGAAAAAAACTCTTGTAACTCTTTCTGCTTGTGACAGTCTTTGCAAAAAATAATTGCAGTGTCTAAATTAAAGTAATCAATCAAAGATTAATTATGCATCATCAGATAGTCTGCTGCTAGAAGTGTGTGAATTTATTGTTCAGCATGGGTTCTTGCCAGATCAACTTTCTTTTTTTTAATTAAAATTTAAGTGAAAAGTTGAGTTGGGGTTTGCTGATGGAGAATTCCTGAAATCTAATTGCATTTATTTTTACCTCCTAGATTAGTTGATTTTAAATTGTTTAGCTGTCAATACATGAGTAAGTGTGAGAAACCAAATGTATTCTAGAATTTACTGGCTTGGCTTTGATTTTTTTTTGTGTGGGAAGTTGAAGAAACAACGCAACCTGTAGTTCAGCGTTTGGAAGGGTTTTTTTAAATGTTTTTCAATCACTATAATTTGAATTTTCTTAATTTTCTTTCTGTTTACCCAATCAGTCTTTTTGAGTCCTTGCAGGTAAGTGGGAAAAAAAAAATGGATTGCATTTTATTTATAAGGAAAGCTAGCAACATCACTGGTGCTATGGAAGATTAGGCTTTGTCTCCAATTCCTCAGAAACTCATCTTGCAAAGACTAAGTATGCGACTTCATAACTATAAGCTGTATCACAAAGAATTGGCAAAAAACTGCATTGTGCTGAAGCAAGCAGTCTCAGCTCCAACAATTTTACATTTTTGAGGAATGGTTCTGAAAACATAACAGCATTCTTCTAGTTTTGTTGAGCTGTTTAAAATAAAAAAACCTCATATGTTGGCCATCAGTGTTGATTTAGCATAAATGCTGCGTGTTGGTATCCTATCCTTTATCTGTGAGAAAAACAATGGATCCCTTGCTCAGAGAAGAGTGACTGTTCTTCTCCATACCTACACTTGAAATCACACATACCCATAAATTCATAAAAAAAAAACCCAACCCTTTGTAGAGATTCATGTGCGTCTGCATGCATTTTTCCCCCTCTTTCTTAAATATTAAGATTGCTTCTGTTTTCTTACCCAGTTCTCATTATTTTTAATGAAGCCAGTGGGCTGTTTGTACCATGTACTCTATAATGTAGCATCTACAATTTCAATGATAAATATCTGTGTAGATATGTTAGATTACTGTGAGAAAAATGCTTCATATTCTTCATACTGTCTCCCATCAGCATTTTCTAACCACCTGAACTGATCTGGCACACATGATGAAGACTTTATGTATCTTTGAGTGTATTTTCCTTGTAGTATTAAGTAATGTTCAGGTTCTTTTTAGTAGGGTAGTTAGTGGGTTATTTTGGAATTAGTGTATCAGCACTATTAATGAGCTGCTACTGAGTACCACTAAAATGCATTATTGTATCTGTTATAATTTTCACTTAAAGTCTCAGTAACATATATCTGTTATCATTTTGATCTTCACTTAGAGTCTCAGTCACATACTGTGAAATAATTGGTGTTCAGTTTCCTTGTGTTTAGCCTCTACCATAGGAAGAATTTCCTATTTCCATTAAAGGTATATTGATCAGTGGGAACTACATTATTTCCATTGACTTACTGAGTTTTGGTTTAGGATCAAGACATTATTCCTTCAAGATGTACAGGATTGAAGTAAAACACATCTATCCCCTGGAGAATGCATTGCTAATGATGAGGATGATTATTAGAATAATAAATACTAAATAATGTGATTCCTATAAACCCCCTAAGTCATCTGAAGCCAATTCAAGTAAAAGTAATTGACAAAGATCTATTTATTCAGTGTTTGAAACAGAATATCTCAGCTCTGCATAAACAATGTAAACTAACATTCAGGAAAAAGTATTTATCAGAGTTTCCATCTTGAAAGCTTTTGCAAGCCTATCAGCAACCCCATCGTGAAAAGCCTGACGATTCTTTGGAGGCACTATATCAGCACTGGCTGCCCTGGGCTGCAGCCAGCTTGAGCTTCCCAGCACTCAGTTTTGGAAAATTCAATGAAATTGTTGATGGTCCATTAGCATTATGAAGTTCTATCCCTTGAAGATGCCAAAAACTTTGGTAATATAATGTTAATAACTTAAAAAGTCAGGAGAGGAAATGAAGTGGTTTAGGTCTCCTCCCTAAAAGTGAAGTAGACTCAGTGGTTAGGACCTAAATTCGCCATTTGTTCTATAAGTTTCCTTTAGGCATCGGTATGGCAAAAGACAACTCACAGTGCCTTTCTATTTGTTCTTTATATGTCTTTATTTTTATATTTTATAGTGTATTTATATTTTGTATTTTAAATTCAAGCATCAGTCCATGTTAAATACCATTCTACATTTAGCCATTCAGTAGGTATTGTGGAAGCCCTGGGCAGAAACAAAAAGGTCAAGTTTAAAGGTGGATTCCATATTACTCCTTAGTGCAGTCTGAAGTATAGAATCATAGAACTACAGAATGGTTTGGGTTGAAAGGGATCTTTAAAGTTCATGTAATTCCAACCCCCTGCCATGGCATTGAACACTTCCAGAGATGGGGCATCCACGTGTTCTTTGGGCAACTTGTTCCAGTGTCTCAGCACAGTCACAGTACAGTTTCTTCCTTATGTGTAATCTAAATCTACACTCATTTGAAAACATTACCTGTTGTCCAATTGCCGCAGGCCCTTGTAAAGTCTGTCTCTGCAGCACTGACTCCACTGTAGAGGAGCTAAGCCTAAGATCTTTTATCCCTTGCTCTCTTGGAGACACATCTTATGGTTGACAAGACAACAGTTTATTGGGCTACTTCCTACAGTGATGCACCACCACATACACTGTAAGAGATTAAATGTGCCCAGGCTTCAGGCATCCTGCAGGGTATCCTGTCATTCTGTGGATTCCGTTTTCTCTTTTAAACATGCTTAAGGCTGAATCTTCACTAAATAGTAGCAGAGAGCAGCTAATGTTTTCTGTTGCTCCAATAGGTTTTTTCAATATTCCCTTGTTTCAAAATGCACTGCAAATTGCAAAATGCTTACCTTTGTTGGAGAACATCTGTAAGTAATGTGCATGTGTAGCAAGAATGAACCTTCGTGTACCCACCTACTGGAAGTTTGTTTTGTTTTCATTTATTCTGAAGTGTCTTATAATTTTTAGGAACATTATAGTGATTTAACAGGGCAACTTCCTATGTATCCAGCAATAGAGATCTGTGGAAATGCTGGTTACTTAGGAAGAAAGGAGTTTAAAAAAAGACTCCTGAAACCTCTGGTGTGATCTTCATGCATTCTAAATAGCTGATTTCTTGAGTCATCTCACAATGAGAGTGCTTCTGACTATGTTGTTGGGTTAAGGGAATGCGTCAAACAGCTTTCTCTCACGATTTATAAAAAGCTAACATCCAAACAAAAATTCTTTCTGACAAAAGCTGTGACTTGTGTCAGAAGTGAAAATTAAATGCCAGATGGATAATTCAATCCAAAATGACATTTTAGCCTTGAGGACACGCTATTTTTTTTTTTTTATTGTGCAGTCTGTAATTAAAAGCCAGACAACATCTCAATATCTGAATGTAGGACAGTAGAGAAAGAAAGATGCACTATTATCTGTGAAATTAAAACATGCTAAGAAGTATCTACTGATGAGTCCAAATTTTCATTAATTTTGATGTATTACAGGTGTTGTTAAGAGAAAAAAATCTATCTGGGTAAAATTCTTAAATGAGCCCTTCTTTAAAACATGCATATAAAAATACATTTTAAATGTTTTCTGAATATATAGTAACAAATTAGATGGAAAATAAGTGGAAGATATATTTTCTGCTTAATTTTTTTCTCACTTTTTTTCTTCTATAGGATTGATTATCATGGTTGTTCCAGTATAACTGAATTAAATTTAAAGGACAAAAAAATCAAGCAGTAGTAGCTAGTTAATCTCAGATATTTTGAAATCACGTTTGTTAAACTTTCTGTTTAAAACATTAAACAGAAAAAAATCTGTTAAAATCTGTTTAAAAATTAAGCAGTTACATACTCTTTTCCATAGAGGGATTAGCAAAAGAAGGGGAGAAGTAATGCAGCTAAAATAAGTAGAATAAAACCTTTTAAAAGTCGCCAACTAAGCTCAAACAATTCTTGTATCTATGCATTATTTGTATATCAGTTTGTTTACTTAAATCTTTCATATGTAAAAACATTGATCAGAACAGTACACATACCGTTTTGGAAGATTAGTTTTCTATTTTTTAAAGCTGCTAGGCCTAAATCCTTATGATTCTCAGCTTTGTGTGAAAACTTAAATGCTGGGCTTTTAATCATACAATTTTGAGCTCTAATGCAGCTGTAAGCCATCCACAAAGGCAGCTGCTGTAACAGTTCTAGACTGAAGCAGTAACAGAGATACACAGTATTCTTTTCCCATGAGCAGGTTCATTCTGTGTGCGTCATTTAAAGAAAACTCCAAGTGCATTCATTAAGAAATTTTAGGTCCAAATCTGGTGCTAGATTGTAGAAGTGTTTCATATGTAGAAACATTGATTGTGTTAAAAAGCTACTATACTTAATTGGTACAGCAAAACTATATGTGCTAGCCTATTTGTAGAAGAAATTCTAAATATATTACATTTCTGGTTCTCCATGCAACAGTTCTCAGTATCACATATAACAAAGAAAGTAAAGTATGGTTCACAAGGATGATGTTAAAATGGGTACATTACTGAACACAGAAATAAAGAAGGAAGGAAGGAAGGAAGGAAGCAAGGAAGGAAGGAAGGAAATAAATTACAAAATAGGGTTATTTTACACATTTCTTTACCTGTCTCTATGTATAGTATTTAAATAATGTTTATTGGCATCTGTGGGAGGTCTCAGTCATTAAAAACAGACTGACACATTTTCATTTTTGTTTGTAGTGGTGTGGACACAAACATAATGAAGGGTGACTAGCATCTTAAGGGAATGGGGGATAGGTTGAACACATGCTTTCCAGGTCTATAATTAGGCTGAATTTACAGAAATGTTAATTCTGCCCTACTATGGCCAATAGTAACAGCATTGCCTGGGGATTTCGGATGTTTAAAAATTTCAGAACAAAAATTGTTTATCTACATTATGTCGTATTTCTAATAAAACAGCTGAGAGAGCAGTACTCTCTGCTGGTTTGAGTTTCCCAGAGCTTGCCTAGCATAGCACTTTTTTTCAGCCTTCTACCCTTTCTCAAAAATATCTCGTATAGTCTGTATAAACACTGGCTGTAGAACAGTTTTGATTGGAATGTTGCTTCTCTCTTAATTATTTTCATTATTAGTAGTTGTACATGTGAAAAGTACAGTGAACTATGTCATATCCAGATAGTACATGGTTTTGTCTGTTGTCTTTTTGGCTGTCTCAGTTTTTGTTTTATGTGCCCAAATCTGTGAAGTAATACATAGTTTAATTTAATACTAAATTATTAAATGCTGTATTGTACAAGCCATGCAAGTTTTGTTTGCAGATGTTGACAGTGGGCCAAATCTAAAGCTGTAACAGAAGACTGGCTTCAGGCCTAATTCTCTGCCACGGTATAGTGGGTTGAAACACGGTTGGCGGACAAGCTCCTAAGTCAATGGTGCTCGCTTTTGAGAGTTGCATATTTAAATGGGTGCGGAAGCGCGGGAATTTCCCTTTGTTCTGGCTCTCCTGCCGGGCGGTGGGGAGAGGCCTCCAGGCCTCTGGCCCAGGCTGGGCCCTTTCCCTGCCTTCCCCCCTCACCTCCCCCGGTGCAGCGGCATGGGCTCCCAGGTCACTGCAGAGGAGCCATCCCAGAGCCGCAGGCAGCTGAAGAACAGCCATGAATTGCTGTACAATTAAAACCACTCGGTGTGGCTTCTGGGGACTGGTGGGGCTTCCTGTCCCCCTCCACACGGCCGGCGCGGCTGAGCGCGGCCCTGCTGGGAACTGGCGGAACCTCCCTGCGGCCAGCATAGCTTGTACCGAGGACACCATGCAGCCAGCGGCATGCAAGGGAGCGAGGCTTTCCCCAGTGTAAAGCCCAAACATGATCAATTTCTTAACATGGTGTCTCCAAGGTCAGAAAGAAAGCAAAAGTAAGTCGCATGAAATGGAGTCAAGATGGCGGCGGGGAAAAAGAGGTGGAGGTGCTTTTTCGCTCGTAGCTTAAAAATACTTCCTGCAGGCCGTGGCATAAACTGTAATATCACAAACTGTTTATCTCTGAGTCCATTTGGAGTACATGGGGGGATGGAGAGTCCACGCGCGGCCTGTGAAGATTTGAAAAATGCCTATGCCAGGCTTTATAGAAGTGGTGAAAGGCTTTTAGAGATTTTTAAGAAGAGAGCCCTTATTTTCAGGCCAGAATAACTCATCCTTAGAAAGACTAAAACCCTATGTTTATGGGCCCATGCCTGCAGTATGAATTTTATGGGAGAGATGTTTTTCCACCTCAGCAGATTTGTTTCCGGGTGGGACTGTTGTTGGTGGACAGTTTGGAAACCACGTTAAAGCAGAAGAAACTGTTTTTTCATTAAATATTGGAGAGATTTTTAAGAACTGCAACACTGACCAAATCCCATGTTTTGTTTTTTCCCTTCTGTGGTTTTGGTAGGACGGAACGGGGGTGGAAGAGAGGGGATTTTGCTTTAATTTCTTATTATTCCTTTTTACTTTTAATTCTGTAAGTAATAAACTTTTCTTTATACAGCAACTGTTTAAGTCTGAACCTGTTTTCCCGTGCAGTTTTCTAGTTTTCCTCAATAATCTTTATTTCCCCTTATGAAAATAACAGATTTTGTGGGGCTTGGTGCCTAGCCAGCTAGAACCACGACACACAGCTTAATAAAAACCAAACTGAAGATTTCCTGATACCTCTTTGGAGCTTCATTGCAGATGGCTAAACTCATCCTTATGTGATTCAACAGCCTCGTATCAAGTAGAATGGAATCTAGCAAAAATATGTATTTAGGACATAAAGAAGTAAGAATCAGTACAGCTTAATTAGCCCTGCACCTACTTTATCCAATTAGTGTTACTGGAGCAGCGTTTGCCAACAAGTTTCTCGGTGATTAAAATGCTGGGTGCTGGAATATTTGGTTCAAGCTTCTCTAGTGCTGGCAATTCTTGTGGCAACCAGTGGTCACACGAAGTTCTTAGGTACATTGTCTAGGTGATATTCGCACCTGAAAAGATCACAGCTTCGATATGCTGTTGTAAAATAAATAGAGCTAGAGCTCCCTCATCCCCAAAGTAAACCCTGGATTTTGTTGTTATGACTTTCAGTGATTGTACCACTGAAAAGGACCTCTGAGCCTGTGAGTCATAAAGTGGTGCAAAACTTTCCATTACATGTAGCAGAATTTTTGCAGAGTTTGGGACTGGTCTTAGATGAATGTCAAGGATTCTCTAAAGCATTGTCTTCTAGCATCAGCTGAAAGACCTCCACGGCAAATAAAGTCCTGATGACTTAAAAAAAAAGAAATTTTTTTTTTCCAAATCATGTTCTTTAAAACTTACTTAGATTTTAGACCTATCTTGTGCTGATACCATGATGATTTTTTGCCTTTTGTACCCCTTTTGTATACCTTTTTATAGCTTTTTGTATTCTTAGTGTTTTTTAGCCTACATTCTTAGACTTACTTTGTTAAACTAGGAGACTAAACATCTTAGAAGCCTTGTAGTTAGGGATCAGAAAACCCCAGACACCGAGATCCTCTCCAGAACACATTTTGTGAACTAAGATAGGACCATCCAGGGGGAAGGTTCCTTGGGGAGGGGGAGCTCACTCGAGCCTCTCATTGGGGAATTTTTGATAGATATGTGTCGCTGTTGCGGCGAGGACAGGTGGAGAAACGACTCAAAGTCCAGGCTTCAGGATATATGGAAAACCTTTATTAATCTAACAGAAAACTTTTATATGTTAGTTTGCAGAAGTATGTCAAGTGGCATAAGGTAATTGGTTCTTTGACCATCCACCCCTTGAGGGGATCAGCCAAATTCTAACACATCCATTTCTAAATATTTGTCCAGTTAGAATCGTAACAATTCTGGAAAACAACCTGCAGGTGTAAGAAGTTTACAAAGCTGCAACATTGCTTTTCATAGCTTCTGCAGAGCTCTCACAGAATGCTGCAGAACGCTGGAAAATTTCTCTGCTGAAGATTTTCAGCGTCCATTGATATGCTAATTAGTAAGACCTGTAATGTTATACCCAATCTGTTGGGGGTGTGCATTGCAGTGTGCATTTCGGCACATTCCACCTGGACGTGGTGCACCTAAGGATCCTTAAAATAAATACAGAGGTAAAACCTCTTTTTCCCTTCTAACCATGTTTGATTCTTGATTTTCAGACCAGGAAAAGGCATCAATGCATCAAAAGAAATTTGGGAATAGTAGAAATTCTCATTTTGGTTTTATTTCAGTTCTTTATCTTCCTCATAAAACCGTGTTGGTAGGTATTGGAAAAAAAGTTGAACAAGATACAATGGTCTGACCTCTCTGGAGTTGTATCTCAGTTTCATGTAACTTTAACTACTTTATGAAGGAAAAATTTGCTTTGTAGAGATTTTTCATGTCTCTCAGCTGTAGCTTTCCCCACCTGCATTTCACAGACCTGATGCAAAAGTTTTGTAAGAGTTTTGACACATTATGTTTATGTGGCCATCTAACAGAATGAGCTTCAAGATGCTTAAGGCATCTGAAGGGGATCTAGCCTGAGATGGTCATGCATGCAAAAGATAATTTAGTGTGTAAACCGCTTTTATGAAAACTTGAATGCTTAAGCAGTTAGGAAGGAATTTGATGCCTGAAAAAAATCTTTCTAAGCATTCAGAAATACAAGCATCTAGGTCATGCCTGTAATGACTTGGGGTACTATGTTTCATATTCTGGTTTTCGGTAAGAAATAAATGCACTACTTCCTTTTGTTTCTCCTCTTTAAACAAAGGACCTTAAAATCCTTATCTAGGATTAGAGTTTGTACCCTTCATCAGTGGAACTATTCATCCAGAAAGGTACTAGTGAATGAAGAAACATCTCTTGTACTGGGTGATTTGCCTTAGGAAAGACAGTAGAAATAAGCCAAATGGAAACAGCAATATTACATTCAAAGCAAAGCATCTGAGCAAATTCAGGCAGCTTCTATGTGTATGTGTAAAGCTACAACATTCACAACAAATTAGATCTCCATGTTACAATATCATAAGGTAATATATTGTGAGGAAATTATTTGTGCTGCCTTTACTAGTATAGTTCTTGATTATTTAAAGTAGTGATTCAAAAAATCTAGTTTTCTTCTCACTGTTTTGTAGTTTGATTTTTAAATTTGTTTTGATAAATGAAAGGCTCTGTAGTTGGTTTCACAATCAGGCTGAGATTATTAAATGATGTGCAGTGAAATAAGAGTATAAGACCCAAGCTTCTCATATCCGGTAAGAAAATTTTAATGAGTCCAATACTACATGTGAATGTTCAAATTTTCAGTGCTGCTGGAGAATGCTTGTTTATTTGAGAACAGTTTTAATGAGATTTAAAAACTCTACAATTACACTGTGATTTATTTAAAAAAAAATCCACATTTTGGGCCAATACAAAATTCAGAGTTCCTCCAGTTTAATCACTTCTGTTTCTACAAAATTAAGTTATCATTATTTTGAATACTTAATGGTCTTGGTTATCTCAACTACATTTCAAACATAGCTCAGACAGGATTTAAGTTCCAAATGATTTATGTCATTCAGTTTATAGAAAAATATCTAATGAACTGCTGTACTCTTTACTCAGGACTGCCAGTCATTCTTTGCAGTTACTCCCCAGTGTTACAATGGTCTGGCCTCTCTGCAGTTGTATCTCAGATTTTCACATAACTTTAATTATGTTATAAAGCCAAAAAAATGAGATTTTTCGCTTTCAGCTTTAGCTTTCCCATCTACAGACCTGCTGCAAAAGTTGTATAAAAGTGATTTGCTTCATAATGATTATGTGGCCATCTAGCAGAGTGAGCTTCAAGATGCTTAAGGCATCCGAAGGGGAGCTAGCCTGAGATGGTCATGCATGAGAAAGCTACTTCTGTGCACAAGTTCCTTCTTTGAAAACTTGTGGCCAGGAGGGCCAGTGGTATCCTGGGGTGCATTGGGAAGAGTGTGGCCAGTAGGTTAAGGGAGGTGATCCTCTCCCTCTAGTCAGCCCTATTGTGTTCAGTTCTGGGCTCCTCAGTACAAGAAAGACAAGGATCTACTGGAGAGAGTCCAATGGAGGGTCACAAGGATGATGCGGGGATAGCAGCATCTCTCTTATGAGGAGAGACTCTGTGAACTGGGCCTGTTCAGTCTGGAAAACTTTGAGAGGGGATTTAATTAAAACATATAAAGGCAGGTGCTAAGGGGTTAGTGCCAGTTCCTTTTTGGTGGTACCCAGCAACAGGATGAGGATCAATGGCCATAAACTAAAACACAAGAAGTTTCACCTCAATATGGGGAAGAACTTCTTTACATTGAGAGTGGCAGCACTGGAACAAGCTGCCCAAGCAGGTCATGGAGTTTCACTCTCTGGAGACATTCAAAACCCACCTGGATAAGTTCCTGTATAACCTTCTCTGGGTGACCCTGCCTTGGCTGGACTAGATGATCTCCAGAGGTGCCTTCCAACTGTAAAAATGCTGTGATGTTGTGATTCTGTGGTTATTACCTGATAAATGGTCTGAGATGTCTCAGAAGTGTGGACACATCCGCAAGTGTTGGAATTCCACTGTGAATGAATGCCAAAAAATGCTCAACGTTTTTGGAAGTAGATGTAGGTGAAGGTAGATTGTGAAATGCTTTTCCGTATGAGTGTTTCAGCAGGAGACAGAAGGATCCTTGAAAGGTACTTTTATGTGCTGCAAGGAAAGCTTGGGTAAGAAAATATGAGCATGTGGTCAAACATCTATCTAAGGAGCACACATGTAAAAT
Organism: Ifrita kowaldi; assembly: GCA_013398055.1. Lineage (NCBI taxonomy): Eukaryota > Metazoa > Chordata > Aves > Passeriformes > Cinclosomatidae > Ifrita > Ifrita kowaldi. The sequence continues at coordinate 1,233,837 of VZRS01014475.1, forward strand.
TACTGTTCCAGACACTGCAGTTTTACTGTGTATTGAAGAAGTCCTAAATGCACTGTAGATGGGAGAAAGCACAGCATTGCATTTGCGTTGTACAAGATGAGCTGCTAATGCTGGATGCTGTTTTGTCAGTCTCTAGTTCCTTTGACTGTTTACCTTTAATAGTTCAGAGGTTAAATCTGCATTTACCCAGTGTGATTGCTATGTCTGGAGAGCAATCCTACAAGTAAATATGGCTTTTGATATACCTTCTGTAATCTGCTCTGTTCTCTACCGTACTTGCACTGGTACCACACCAAATATCACTAAAAAAGCAAACACTCTAAGGTGTGCTTTACCAGCTAAGTTTCTTGGTTGCTGTTGATTAATGTGTTACAAGGATACCATAATTGTTAAGTACTAGGGTGAAAGGAAGTTGGTTTTGTATTAAAATGTGACTGTAATAAAATGATATGGAATTTTGTAATATTCATGCTGGACAACAGTGGATGCTGCTCAGACGTAAAGAAACAATCAAAGACTTTCATGAATGTGTTGCTTTTCCTTTGGGTGTTTAGCTCTGAATTCTCCTGAGATTCCTGTGGCTATTTGCCATTGTTATCCTCTGCCAATCATATTCTTCTGTATCTCTGATTAAACACGGTAAAAGTGATATTCACCATTTTTCTTGGCTATGCAACATTCTTCTGGTCTTTCTCTAAATCCCTAAGGATCTTTTTTCTTCAGTTCTTATGTTTGTCATTTCTCATGACCACAGTGAAACTCACCCCACTCCCTGGACCAGGGCACTTTATGTTCAGGTGGCTTCCAGCAGCTATCTTTGATGCCAGTCTCTCTGACAAAACTCAGGGCACAAAGGAATATTAATATAGAGATCTGATTTGGAAAGAAATACTGAGCTCAAAGTTAGAGCCTAACAAAATAAAAAGAAATAAAACAGTCACACATGGAGCTGTACATGCTGTGGCAAATGCAAGCCAAGGTAATGTGTTTGAAAGCTGAGGCATTTGGACGAAGTAGCAGGAATTTAGTGGCTTGTGTGACTTCCCGAGAGCTTGTAACTGATAGCAGAATGTGCGCAGCTTGGGCAAGCAGGAGTACTAGTTCAGGAGAATTTGTCTCAGAAGGAATGAACGACTTTACAAGAAACGATAAGAGCTTATAAGCAACTTGGGAGGTTTGTTAGTTGTGCTTAGGAAACAGGTGGAAAAACAATGTGGTCCCAGCAACACAGGTATTAGTGCCAAAAAATCAGTAACATCAGCAACTAGGTAAAGGCAGGACTTAGAGGTACAATCCCATTCATGCTGACTATTCAGATAACCAAATATATTTGTCTGTTGGTGCCCAGTGAGCTGGCTAGCTTTCCATCCTTGCTAGGCAACAGATCCTCCAGGATCTGAGACAGCCATCAGGAGCTCACAGCTTGTGCCACAGTGGTTGGTGGGACCTGGGTAGAGCCAGAAGCAACGTTGGCCAAGTCCTCCAGTCATGCAAAGGAAGCCCTTAATACATGGCAACACCCAGGGCTGCAAACAGGACATAGCTGTGGCATGGCAGTTTGGATGCAAGGGCACAGGAAAGGTGATGAAGCTCTGCCAGCTTGACCAGGAAACAAGGTGCTCTGCACCTAGCATAACTGATGGAGCTGCCCAGTTCGAGCTCGTGGTGGGAGCACGCTGCCATCCCAGTGCCAGCTGTGGACTGTGACCTGCTCTATCAGACACCAGTACCAGCCAGCAGTGGTGAGCCACCCCTGTGGGAGGTGTGCCCAGGTGGTGGAACTCCTCCACTTAGTGGCAGAGCTGCATCAAGGGTTGAGCAGGATGAGAATTATCAGGGAGAACTGGAGAGAGGTAGGCTACTGGAATCACACCCTGCCTTCTGTGGGACAGCCCCGACAGTCAGACAGGATGCGTGATACAAAGGATTCCTTGTCCGTTCTCCACCTTGCTGGACCTGTGAACAGAGAAGGACTGGTTGGTGATGTGATGGTTGGAGACCGTCTTGGCATAGAGATCACGAAATTCTGAAACTTTTGGTTCTTGGAGAAGTAAGGAGAGGGGTCAGCAGAACTGCCACCTTGGACCTTCAGAGGACAGACTTTGGCCTTCTAAGAAGACTGGTTGGTCAACAGTCAGCTGAACATGAGTCAGCGTGTGCCCAGGTGGCCAAGAAGGCCAATGGCATCCTGGCCTTTATCAGAAAGTGTAGTGTAGCCAGCAGGACTGAGTGTTCATTCTCCTGTGCTTGGTACTGGTAAGGCCACACCTTGAATCCTGTGTCCAGTTTTGGGCTTCTCAATTCAGGAAAGACATTGAGGTGTTGGAGCATGTCCAGAGAAGGACGCCAGAGCTGGTAAAGGGTCTGGAGCAAAAGTCTGATGAGGAGTGGCTGAGGGAGCGGGGGTTGTTTAGTCTGAAGAAAAGGAGGCTCGGGGGAGACTTTACCACTCTCTACAGCCACCTGAAAGGAGGCTGTAGTGAGGTGGTAGTCAGTCTCTTCTCCCAGGCGATGAGTGACACAACAAAGAAAATATTCTCAAGTTGTTCCAGTGGAGGTTAAGATTAGATATTAGGAAAAATTTCTTCACTGAAAGGGTTGTCAAGCATTGGAACGGTCTGCCCAAGGGAAACAGTGACTCAGCCCATGGTGAGTCACGGTCTCTGGAGTAATTTAAAAGGCGTGTGGATGTGGCACTTAGGGACATGGTTTAGTAGTGGACTTGGCAGTGTTAAATTGTGGTTGGATATCATGAACTTAAAGGTTTTCTAACTTAAATGATACTATGATTATATGATATTAGGGTTCTTGTGGGAGTGATGTTTGGGCTATGATTTTCATCCTAGATATTTCCCTGAAAAAATGCATCAATTTTATGATGCCTATGGAGGTAGGGCAGTTCATCTAGATGGTGTTTTGGTCTAGGGGAGAAATATGTGAATAGGATTGGTGACCCTAACTGGCTTTAGAAAGAACCAGAACCTGCAAAGAATATGCTGTTGAAGACTCTTAAGTTTCTAAAAAACCCAGAGAAAAAGCAGGCTTAATTTGGTGCCTGTTTTTGTCCTTCCTTTCAACATGCAGTCAGAAGAGATGGAAATGAAAATAAAGATGGGTTAAATGGCATTGATCTATCTGTGACTGGCCTTTCCATATGATATAGGTCTGAATTACTGTGTCAATCAAAGTTGCTTATTAAATAACAAATTAATTCTGCATTCACCCCTTCAAACCAAATCCAGCTCTCATAGATCAGGACCTTCTGCATTGCATTCAGATAGACAATCTAAACCATACATGGATCAGGACAGCGTGGCCTAAACTCTTAATCCTTTTCTCCTTGATGCCTAGGATGTAATTCCTCACCATCTGATTTTGAAATCCTTGTTTACTTCTTTACAACTCCTTTGACCAGATCCTCTGCAAGGTCTTTCTATTTCTGTGCCTGAAGGAGAGGCAAACAAAAGACTCTGTGAACTCTTAGTCCTTAAAACTTTATTTTCTTGTCCTTTGCTTTGATATCTGTAATGTTTTAAATACAGAGACATTAAGATCTGAAAAGTATAGAGCCATGTGCAAATAGTCTTATGTAATGACTGGGTGTATGTATCTTTTCCTGTGACTGTAGCCCTTCTGTGATGGGTTGGTGTACATGATAGCAGTGGAGATTTTATGTGTCAGCAAGATCCAAGTGCGGAATGCGACAAATCATCCTTCACTGTTCATCATTTTGTACTTCATCTGTACAGTAACTGACAGCTGTGGTGTTCTTACTGCAACCTAGTGTCACAAATTCCCCCAAACTAGCCAGACCTTGTGTCCATAGAAGTTATTTAGGCAGAGAAGATCATTCTCTTTTATAACTTTTGTTTGTTTATGCTTTACTCCATACCTGCCTTTCATGTTATTAGCCTGGTAATGACCTTTTCTTTTATTTGCATCTGCTGTTCCCTTGACCTTTGTTCCAGCCCAGGGTTTTTTTTTTCAACATAGTCAGAAGTGCTCTTTTGTTTGCTGATATATGATCATAGGCTAGTAGTGGTAGTTTTTCTAAGCAATACTCAAATAAAGCAAACCTGTTGGAAACTGGAATCTTTGCATGGGATGGCAGTGAAGTCTTCAAATGATGTTGGTTTACCTTGCATCTTGCATCTGCAAATTTTCTGTTTGGACATCATAAAACTTTTATGAAAACCTTTTACTACAGAAAAACTCCAAACCCTAATTGCAGTAAATTTCTTTTTGAAGTGAGGTTTATAAGTTACGGAAATTATATGTAGTTTCTTAGCCTGCCTTCTAATTATTGAAGACACATAACTTCTTAGTTCATCTTTTGTTCCTTCTTCAGCTTCCAGTGAAATCATGGATGTTGGTTTACTCACTTTCTTGCCTATCCATCTTTTATGTTGTAGTGTGCATGATATCATTGCAGCTTGAGCAAAAGCATTTTTTTGTTGAGTAGTTTAAGGACATAGTCAGGACAAGGGTGGTAAGTAATATCCATGGTTAGAGTAACTAGGTAAATTCCTAGGTATACAAATACCCTTTTCATTTTTAGCTGAAAAGTAGGAATACAGCTGAAAGTGAGAAAACCTGATTATTTTCAACCTAATTTTCTTTTTTCCTTTATTGCATCATGGTAAATTGCATACATTTATGTTCTGCGTCAAACCATATATTGTTTATTCTCCTGTCTTCTCTCTAGAAGGAGAAATGCATGCAGTGCAGTAGGAGTTTTCTACTTGAAGCTTTTTCTTTATCATACGTATTATGTTTCTTTATGTCAGCAAAAGACTACACCCCATTGTCCTTAATTCCGCAATATTCTGGGGCACGTTAATGCTCTCAAAAATTTTATTTGGCATTGTATGCAAAAACTGCAGTTCTCCAAAGAGAAATTTTTTTTCTTAGAAGGTGAAGTAATTGATTTCAGTCCTTATCTGGTGCTTTAGGAAACTTCATTTGTTCTCAATCTCATTATGGAGGTTCCAACATAAAGATGACCGCAAAGTACTTGAGTTCATTACTATGCACTATAGAGCTTATATTTAATAAGGTAGCCTGGTCAAGCTTCATATTTAATTATTTTTTAGCTTTACATCTTTATTAGGGACTTTCCTAGGTACTCAAATATTCCAAATAACTCCAGGCAATTCTTAACTGTAACATGGAGGATAATGAAGTGAGTAACAGAGTAAGAGTTTTATAAATGGGAAAAATCTCATATTTGAAAGGAAGTACAAATCACTTTAAAAGAATATAGAAAAACTGAGCTCTAGCAAAAAACTCAATGGTACAATTGAACTAAGGCCTTAGTACCATTTGTCACTCTGATCTTTTAATTCCAGGAAATTTTTCTGTGGGATGGCTTGGGTTTGTGTTTTTTTTTTTTTTTTTGGAGGGGTGGGGAGGGGAGGAGGAGGATTAATTTTTGTTTCAAGTTTTGGATGCTTATTCTTCACTAGGGACCAGATTTTCTTCAAAGCACTTGGACCACTTTGGTGGACCATAGTAGATGTATTGGGTAGGTAGAAGAGTGTTACTTGCCTGTTATAAGTACTTAAGACTGTGCTGTGACAGTACTTCTGCAAGCAGCCTTTAATTTTTGAAAAGGATGAAAAAATAGTTGCATACGAGGGAGATCACAAATAAGAGGTCTTTTAAGCAATTTCTCAGGAACCCAGCTGTCCTTGTCATGAAGTACAACCTTACCTTATGGTCAACTTCACTGAAGCCTGCAGAGAGAAATGGAACAAGAGGATGGCCATTTGCCCTTTATTGACTAAAAGGAGAATGTCCCTGGATAATCTGAAATTCACTTTTAGCTACCTCTGACCTAATGTACCATCTTTATCACATAAATTTTTTTGCCCGCCCCAGGTATGTTCATGTCTCCAAATGAATCTCTATCAGCTATGCGTACACACTGAACTTTTCCACCTCACAGCCTCTCTAAAAACTTATGAAATCTTACATTCTGAGTGAATGTAAAAATATATCTTGCCATTAACAGTTAAGATTTCAAGCTGTGCCTGCCACAAGCACTTCTGTTTGACTTCTGAAGACTATAATTTGAAAGTCTCAATGAAACTTTTCCCAGTTACAGAAACTCTAAAACAAGTTGCACTTTTCCATTTAAAGCCTCAAGAAAACAACAGAGAATTTACAACATAAATTGCTAGTTTCCAAAGGTTCCATTTAATACTAATAATGTCATTCTGAAGTCTGAGCAGCTCAGCTAAAGAGAAGCTATTTACAGCATACTGCTGTGATCATGGTGACAAAATCCCACTGAGAGATGTGTTTGCACATTTTCCAAAGTCACAGCTCAGTTCTGTTTCCACAACGCATATTTTTTTCCTCCTCAATTCTTTCTAACAAAAAAGAATGATGATTTAGTGTTAAAGTAATCAATTGCACAGTAGAAAATAATGGTCTGCAGTAAGGTTAAAGAGTGGGTCTGGCCATGTACACCATCTCTGTACCACAAATTAGACTCTTTATTGAATGGAATGATGTGATCTGGAAAGGTAAGAGAGGATTTATATTTGCTGGAAATTTATCAGAGTCTGTCATTAAACTGGTTTAGCTTATAATGATGTAAAAACTTTGTTGGGTTACAGAGCTTCAGAGTGTTTCTATATTATCTTCAGCTTTCCCAGAGTTTCTTGATACTGTTCAGTTAATGTCTCTACCATGAACTTCTCCCCCTGCCTCAAGTACTGGGTCCTCGAGTACTGGGTCTTTCTTCAGTTTGAAATGTGGGCCAGAAATACTCAGTAGTGTGTTATAGTAAGATGCATTTCTGCAGTTCTTGTGTGTGTCGTCCCATAGGAAGGATACCCACTGCCTTCCACAAGCTGCAGAAAAGGCTGCTAAATCAGCAGATTTAATGGTCACATTGTTCAAAAAGACAAAGGTGGTTTTGGTGTCAGTGATTTCTTGATTGCTTGAGGTGCTTTACACGGCTGTGTTTGAGAAATGTGCAGTTGGGTCAGCAATCTGACATCTTCACTAAGTTTGGAAAGAGTGAGTGGTAATCCTCCCTAGAGATTTTAGAATTTTGAATGAAATAAAAAGAAATTTTATGTGGGTTTTTTGTTTTGTTTTGTTTTGGGTTTTTTTTTTAGATCACAGCATATAATTTTGCATCTGTCTTGAAAAAGGCCAAAATAATAAAACAAATACTCTCCAGTAATAGAGGGGAAAGGTAAGAAAAAAACAATGTGGAGTACCAGTTCCCAGATAAATGTATGTGTAGACATATGATACATCTTTGAGATGGAACCTATTTATTTTGTACATTTAGTAGTAATGTGGCTTAAAGAAAAAAAAGTCAGCCTCTGCCCCTTCATTATGGAAAGCCTACTATTGCTGAGAGGTTTTCATGCATAGATTTAATTAATCCCTCTTCTTTATTTTAAGGAATAGGTATAAGTTAAGAGGAAAAAAAACCTCAAATCACAAATTTGTCAAGCATTTAGAAGGATTTTATCACACTGATAAAAGAATGAGTATATGAGTAAGAAATAGTTGCCTGTTTTGTTTTATATACTGCTGTATATGTTTATGTTGCTATTTAATTGCTTGGATGGGGAGGTAATAAGTCCTTGTGCATACACAATGTTTCTGTTGTAATCATTTGTAATTTACATTAGAATAAACTGGTAAAGAGGCACTTAGGAAGCCCTGAAAATATTTACACATCCTGCACTTTAGAAGTTTTAAATCAAGCAGAATATTTGCAGTAAATTAACAGCCTTAATAACAAGAGTAGTCAATGCCTTCAAAATGATTCTAGCATTAACGTCTTCTTGAATCCAGTGTGATCATCTGGCTTTTATTTTCTGACTAGTTCATCCTTTGTAAACTAAATTATGTTTTAAGATAAATAATTTCTGAAAGCTAAGTAACACATATCATCCCTTGCTTGGAATAATTCACATATATTAACTGTATTATCTAAACTGCTTAAAGAGTTTAGTTCTGTCCTCTAATAGCAAACTTATCTTAGAGAACAGAGACTGTCCAGGACTGCCTGTGATAAGGTAATCTTGTGTAGATTTCAGCTTTGTAATGAATGAAATATATCACATGTAAAAGAAAAATCCTAAGGATGAGATGATGAATAGGATTTCTGTAAGCAACTGTTAGGACAGTGTGGTGAATTTTAAGTTAATTTTCCCTATCTTGTGCCCTAAAGTATTTTTTATTTTTTGAAATGGATTCTGAAAGGACTAGGAACTGTTTTGTGGTATCTAAATTAAAGCTAATTGTGACTAATGATTGTGAAAAAAATGCATATTAGTGTTCTCTGGGACCTGAAAGAGACAAACACTTTTTATTTCCTTGTTTTATAGTTTTTAGCAAGACTGGTAGTCATTAAAAAAGTTATCCTTTAGACCAAATAGAGTGTTCCTGAGACAAAATAGTCTTCATGTTGTATTAAGACCATACTTGTGGAGTTTTTTAGCTTGGATATTTTCTTAATATACATATCTGTGTGCTCATCTGGCTTTGCTATGAGAACGTGACTGTATTAAAAAGTTTTTTAGACTGAGTTCAAAGTAGGGCTGTGCCCAGCTTGTTGAACATTTGTTGGCTGTTCTTTTGGGGTGACTTTGTAGCTTGGTATAGGCCATGCTTTGGACAGGTGAGCGGGGGTGATGTGTATGTACGTGTGCATGTGTAGCTGTAGATACAAATACAGCTGTTTTGTGTGTGTGTGTGTGTGTGTGAATGTAAAACTTAGGATAGACATACAGCTTGATTCATTGTTTTGGCAATTATCATCACAAGTGCAAGTCTGCTGAAAGATGGAAGTAAGGCATCTCTTTAGACAAATACTCTACTTAAAGGCCAGTGGTGCTATGTGGAAAATGAGAATCAATTTTTACTCAAGGACGCACCTGTCAAATAAAAGTATAAATGGAGTATCTCTTTCACCATCTATAGGTATAAATTTAAAATTCTAATCATATCTGTAGGAAAATGAAACTTATTTACATTGAGTCTGGACATTGAAAAGTTCTTAAAAGAAGGATGAGAAATATCAGTACTTACTTGTAATGTTCATCATTACCCATTTGGGTTAATATATTCTGATTAATTTAAACATCTGATTTTCCTGCTACATTGTGTGCTTTCCATGGATCCTGATTATTTTCTTATTTTTGTACAGGAGAAAAACAGTATACTAAAGGGTCATCTAACTTTGCCTATGCTTATTAGTTGAAGACTTTAATGAAAATCTGCTAATAAAACACCTGAAGATGATCCTGGCACAATGCTAATACTTTTCTTCTTATTGGCTATATGTGTGCATTAGCATTCTAGATATTCATGTGGACTGTGCATGAGTGAAGTGTAGGACTGAATTTTTTTTGCAGCATATGTCTATCAGCAAAGTGACAGCAGAGCTTTCTGTGGTTGCTAATAAAACAGAGAGTACTCTTCCAGAGAAGTTTCTCTGCATTGCAAAAATTGTTGGAATTCCATAACATGGGGCTAGGGATTTTTTCTGCTGTAGGGGATAAAAAAAAGTTGTGCTGGCGAAATATTTTTTAAAAAAAATTTAATACGGCATTTTACTTGTTATGTAATTCTGGATTGCATCTGTGCTTAATAATCTGATATTTGAATTAATTTCCTATCAGCAGGGCATAATGACTGCACTGGCAAGGTTTATTTGAGGATCTTTCCAGACTTCCCATTCGGAATTGTTCGACATCCTCAGTTGAATTAGCAGGTAGAAATAAAGAAATAACAGGCCACTGTGAAAACCATTTCACTTTTGATGAATCTTATTTATTCAAAATAGTCACTGGACCAATACCATGAAGAGTAGGCATAGCTTCCACCTCGTAGCTGCCTACATGATGTGGGCATCCTGTAGAGGTGGGCATTTAGGAAATGGAGAGGGCCAGCCAGGCGGAAGTGGTTAGACCTACCCTATTTGCAGACTAATTGCATTCTTTGTGGGGCGCTTTGGATTCTTTCCAGATGATTAAACCCACAACTGGGTGTTTTAGGAATTGTGTCTGTATTTTCCAGACAAATTAGAATTTTCTTGGTTTTTTTTTCATGAAACTTGTGTTTGCATCACTGCTGTTACGGATATTCTCCATATGCAACACCACTGGTGCTATAGTCTAATGATATGGACCTTGTAATTCTGAAATTTTGTAGCAGACAGGCAACCGTCTGCCACATTCAGTATCTAAAGGCTTAGGTCTTGGCTTTGTGTGTCGTAGGTTTGGGTATGTCCTAGTATGAGCTCCTACTGTATTTGTTTTTTGGGGTTTTTTTTGTTTG
>VZRS01014475.1:1244166-1319881 GCA_013398055.1 Ifrita kowaldi
TTTTACTCTCTCAAGATACCATGAAAATGCAGCAGTTAACAATCCTGCTTAAAAATCTAAGTACAAGGTTCTGAGCACAGGGAACCAGGTGCATTCCACTATGAGTTCTGTTGGTACCTGAGACTCCTTTTCAAATTGCTTTCTGATGTGTACTCTATTGACATGTACTTTTCCCCTCCAATCCCTGCATAGCAGCACCTCCCTAGAGTACCATTCAGCCAAATGCTCTTTGCATGGAAATATAGGTTCAGAGAAAGGGGAAAGAGGGAAGGAAAGGAGCATCTACCTGTGTTGAGGAACTGAAAGCTGGTCAGGATGCATGTCTGGGATCACCCATCACCTCAAGCATCACTCACTGCCTGTGAAATCTCAAGCAGAAAAACTTGTTGCCAGCCTATGGCCTTATGAAGAAGGGGAAAAAGAGGCCAACTGATCAGAATCCAGATTTGGTACAATATTAAGTTGATGGTCATCAGTGATACTAAGGAGGTTGGTATGAACATCATGTATCTTTAGTGTCAGGCATTTTAAAATGCATGTCTGCAAGCAGTTGGCCCGTAGTAATATTCCATGGTGAGGAATTTTTAGTGGTTGAAGACAAAAGTCTTTCTTGGTCTGGTTGACTTAGGCAAACATTTATCTTCCCTGAATAAAAGCATGCAAAATTTTACAACAGCTAATTGACACTAAAGAATTCTTCTGCTTAAATTTAAGTTCTTATTGTTTTCAATTTCGATTCGGCTGTTGCCAGAGTACTGTGACAATAATTTCCTAGAAGGTATTTCTAAATACTTTAGTCTATCCTGGTAGTTTGAGGCAGGAATGCTTTTAAGTATTTATTACATAGGACATATATATTTGGTTTGTATCAAAGGAATGTAATTTCTAAGGTGTGTGTTTACTTGAGTCAAGTTAATTTTCTAACATTAAATCCCCTCTATACCTCCTCTCATACTGCAGGCTAATAGAATCCTGTCTCCACTTTATGATGTTTTCATGTTTGACTCTGGACTCCTAAACACCTGAGCCTGTGTTCATTACAAATCAGACATTTCTGTAGCTTTAGGCTGTTCTTAATTGTTTTCATGTTAGCAGAGATCTCCTCAGCTAGAAGTAAGAATATTTTTTGTAACTATTATCAGGAACTAAGATCTTTAACTTTCTTCGCCATCCTAATGACCTTCTTCTGTACTGCTTCCTACCTATATTAGCCTTTTTCACTATGAAATATGAAGAACATGTGTGGTATTTCAAAGCAACTTGGATAATCCTCTTTAAAGTATGAGTGTTATTATCTCAGACAGAATATAGTAGGATTTCATCAGAATAGTGTTTTTACTATAGTTCTACTTTGTAATGTATTTCATTCATAACCAGTTTCATGTGTTTTACTACCTGTATTTACTACTTTTGCAATATACAATAATTTATTACATTTTAAAGATTATTATACGTACGGTATTTGCATGGGATGCATATCTGTACATTATACCCATGCATTTCTTGGAAATTCTTATCTATTGGTTTTTACTATTAAGTAAGTTCCTTCTGTACTTGATATTCCTGTTATTTATTTGCAAAGGGATTACTTAATTTCTATTGAATTGCTACTGACTTCTAGGGGGAGAGAACAATTTTCAAAGCAAGGAAAACATTCACTCATCTTAGACATACTTGTGCACTCATAGATTCCCCCCACGCCTCTTCAGAGATGTACAGATTCCCCACAGTGTCTCACATATACTGTTTTCAAACTGGAAATGGTCCTAACGCAATGGTATCTCAAGTCCTCAGAGAGGCACGTACTGAAATTATTTGTGCATCATTACTGTGTTTTTCTTCCCTGTCCTCTGCTTTTCCAAGTGCAAGTAAGTAGATGTAGTTTGATCTGTCTTGTTTTGTCTATTCAGCCATTTTATTTTACCATGTTTTGTTTACCCAGTGTGTCCCTCCATTGATAAACAGCTGTGTCCCTGATGGTGGGAGAAACATCTCTAGAAGATATTTCAGAAGGTCTGAGGGAACTCCCTACTGCTGTCTTTTTTGTTGACTATAGAGGGAGTTGAGCCTACCATGATTATGTACCTGATAGAAAGTTAGAAATACTGAAGCCAAGCATTTGTTGCCAAGAATTTACATTGAAATTACATTGTACAAATTAATTTGTACATTTCTGTTTTCCTTCAGAACCACATGCTACATGATAATGGCGATTTCGGGAATGTTTCCTAAGTCTGTTGGGCTGTAGTTTAGCCCTTCTTGTTTCCTAAAGCTGTTTTATTTCTTTAAATGGCCTCATATGTCCAAGTAGGTCATGATGGTTGATTTTACAGCTCTTCATTTCTGATCCCAGTTACAAACTTTTCACTGAAAAGTTACTCAAGGGGGTTATTTTTTTGGGTTTTTTGGGTTTTTTTTCTTAGTATGTTACATTACTTAGACTTTTTTGTACTGCATTTTTTTATTATGTAACCTGATATTCTTCTCTGGTTTATATTTAATACATATAAATATATTCAAATTTTAAATTAATTTTTCATAATCTGTATTATGTTAATTATTTACTAATTATTTGGATCCTCCATAATAGTTTCCTGTTATCTTTGTTCTTGATTATCTAGCTATTATAATTCTCTGTTATTTGTGTTTCCTTCACATTCTCTATCAAAATTACTTTTTCTCTTTTTCAAGACAGTAATAAAGCATTTTTTCATTGATCTTTTTCATTTTTCTAAATTACCTGTGCCCCACAGTATTCAGATCTCATTTAATCGCTCTTGTTACCATGCAACTGTCATGATGCTTTAAAACTGCCTTTATATTCATATACTGATGGGTTTTATTTTAAAAATTATTATTCTTCTCATGAATGTCCATTATTCTTCAACTGATTGCATCAGAAAATATTTTCCTAACCTCGATGGGGTTTTTATTTCTTACCAACTTTTTTACTGACACCTAATGTGTCTTTCTGTCTTTTTTAATTTTTAAATGTCCACAGTAATTTTAAGCTTTTCCTACAAGCTGTCTTTAGCACAGGCAAAACTAAGACTATTAAGGCTTAGCTGCAATCCATTGTCTCTGTTCAAAAACTTCCTTCTGTCCATATAAACTAAGTTCAACGGTGCCTCGCAAGCTTAGCCTGAAATCTCCAAAGTTTGGAATAAACATCATAATTTTTTTCTGCAACAGAAATATGTTACAATTCGGAAATGACAATACATTTCTATAATAAAGTCTGCTTTTTTGTGAGTAAAAGAGCTTTGCACAATACGAGGTGGATTTTTCAGTTGCGTCATAAAAACCTGTCTGTGTAGATAGTATTACCTGAATTATGGAGTCTGCACAGGTTGCTGTCTTCTGAGAAATTCTGTCTGACTGTCTCTTGCAAGCAGCTCTGCTTGCTGAATCTGAAAATGTCGTGGATATGAACTCGGGGGCTGTTTGCTCATCCTGGTTAAAATAGGGATACCGGAATGTACAACTTGAGCAAACACTTAGGCACTGAAACAGCTGCCCAGAGAGAAGGGTGGGTATCTTCTACCTGCTTCTGCTGGTAGAGTTTGGATTTAGCTGAAGATGTATTTTGGATCTCTCATTATGAAGTTAGATCTAAGTGTTTTCATTTAAAGCACAATATAAGGTTGGATTGAAAAGGAAACTGAATCCAATTCTAAACCCAGTAACCTATCTTTTTATTTTCCTTAATCAGACAACATACGTGTACTACATGGACAAGAGCATGTCCATATGATATTTTTCAAGAAGACCCAGTTTAACACTATAAAATCGAGTGGCATGGACCATCTTAAGTCCAGGCACTCTGCAGCTCTGCTCATGGTGTTGTGCTGCAAAGCACAGCTACAAGCCCTCCTGTCTGTAGCTGGGCCATATTTGACTGCCTTAGATTATAGATTCTCTGCTGTTCTGTACTGGCAAATTGCTGACACAACCCCACAAACAGTCATAGCCTAAGATACAATTTCCTTTCCAGGGGCACTTAGGGACATGGATTATTAGTGGACTTGGTAGTGCTGGGTTGATGATGACCTTGGAAGTCTTTTCCAACCCAAATGATGTTATGATTCTATGATAATTTATGCTCATCAAGAATTTATGGTGTTTGTCTTAACATGTTTCTATAAAAGCACAGATGCTTTTCATTTCACTGTTCCTGACATTAAATGTCAGGAAAGAGCCTGATAGAGTGTATCAATACAAAGAAACATTTGTACCAGCATCGAAAACTATGGTCCGTACATCCACTCTGAAACTGATGTGACTGTAAATGTTAGAGCTGCCTCACCAATGTCTAAACAATACTGAGAGCTTTGAAGAGAGAAATCAGAGGGAAAAACACCTGTTAACAATTTGAGGTTATTTGTTCCAATATGGGACAATGTTTATCCACAATTGACTTAGACATACTTGGTTCTTTAGAGATTAATGGAGCTTCACTTTCAGCACCTCAGTTCCTCTTTAACACTACTCTCTCCATCCCTATTTCAGAAAAAAGTAGATAGGCTGTTCATTTTATCCAGATTATACTACAAGAAGGAAATAAACAGCTTCTTTTATGTATCCCCTTGAAATGCTGCCATCCCAGTCTTCTCCCTTTTTGTATACTTTTGAATGCCTACCTACAAGATGCTTCAGCAGATCGATATAGGCTCCTTCCCTTTAACTGCTGCAATGAAAGAGGAAAAGGTTTGGCTTCTAAGTCAGAATTGGCTTCTGTACATGTAGTCATTAATACTAATACTACTAATAATAGTAATTATTGTTACTGTTAGTAAATTATTATGCTACGTATCTAAAATATCTGTACTATTCAGCCTGACAGAGTGTGTTTCTCTTTATTTTCTTATACATGATGTTTTCTTTTTCTCTTTTTAAATTTATGGAAATTCCTAGTTCTAAAGGATGAGCCAAAGCTTCCCATTGCATGGAGGCAACATGAAGAAAAAGCAGACAACCCTGAAAATGTGGAGATAATCATCTAGTCTTCTTTAGTTGCACTGACTATTCCAGAGTTAAGCCCTATTAACTATATGCAAGGTGAAGACTGGTAGGATTTAGGCATATTGGGTTGTGTCCCCAAGGTTTTTATGGTCAGACAGGTAGTGAGATTTAGACCTATCAGTATTAAGTGCCCTGTCATTTTTCTTGAGAGTTGATGTCAGAATTGCTTTGCATCAACCAAGAGTCATTTCAATGGGGGAGCTATAATGAATAAAGCAGATTAATATTAAAATGCTTGCAATTCAATATGCTTTCAGACTAATGTTTTCCCTGAGGATATTTTCAGCTCTAAGGGCAATAAAATCATAAGCTTAAATATGACAGCTTGAAAATTACACAGAAGATAAGAAGATTCCTTGTAGAGGAATCTGTGCTTTCTACTGAAAAATCACACTAGTTTGCCTCTAGGTTGCTATCTAGATCTAAAAACTCAGAATTTACCTTTTCTTTTACCTGCAGCATTTTGTTCTTTACCTCATTGATATGAATTTGCCTCATGTCCTGGTAGTGTGCTCGCTATTTGTTCTGGCTTGCCTGCAAAAATCCTGTTCATCCTTCAGCTGCTGAACATGGGATCTCAGATCCAGGCAGCTGCTCAAAAGGGTGATCCTGAAACATTGCCAGATTCTTTATTTCTTTATTTCCTTTTCTTGTTCCTGCTTTTGATTGTGTGAGCTGTACTTAAGAAAGAGAGATAGTATGGAGAGTTGGTTGAGTTCAAACAAGGATGTCTGAGTGGTAGTGTATATAAAATAAATTGGTGGTCATCACAGTGGGAGACACTTAGCAGATACTGCTTCCAAGGTCTTATAGTGCTACTCAACAACAAAATAATGACTCGTGAAAGCAAAATATAGCTTTAAATGTCACTGATTATTTTTGTACTGTAAGGGTATTCATATACGGGAATACTCAAATCTTGTTGCAGAAAGTTTGATAATACTGGATATTGGCATAGAGTGTATGTAGGGCATGTATGTCCTTGTTTGAAAGATGTAAGGGAGACTGTTGGTCAGAGTCCTAGTTACAGTGCAAGTCCAATGGATTCTGCCTATCTAAATCACTTTGTCTGCTGTATTTTGTAAGCTCTCAGTCAGGAATATACACCTTTATTTCCTCCTCTGTCAAGAAAATGTCTGTGCAGTTTCTTTTCTTTTGGGGAGACCTTGTTGTAGCCTTCAACATCCTCATGAGGAGGAGTGGAGGGGCAAGTACCAATCACTTTACTTTTGGAAACAGCCTGACGCTGCATGGGGAAGGGTTTACGTTGGATATCAGGAAAAGGTTTTGACCCAGAGGGTGGCTGGGCACTTAAACAGGCTCCCCAGAGAAGTGGTCACAGCACCAAGCCTTTCTGAATATAAGTGTGTTTGGACACTACTGTCAGGGTCACAGTGTGATTCATGAGGCTGTCCTGTGAAGGGCCTGGACTTGATGATCCTCGTGGATCCCTTCCAACTCAGCTTATTGTATGATTCTGTTTGTGTATGAGTTATTGCATGTGCTGGATAGAGACATACTAGTGATTTTTATACACACTATGTTGAAAGTAGTTCTAACTTTTCAATTTCCTTGAGTTAGTGAAACATGCTCATTTCACAGTACTTTCCTACTTCATATTTCTTTCTTGTTTTACATCTGTCTCTGCTCACCAGTACAGGCTCAGATCAGGCAGCTTACTTCCGACTCTATTGATTTAGCTACAATTAGGACTAAAGAAACTACCCAAAACTTTTTACTCCTATGGAGTGGAGAGAAACAGCTTTCTGCTTCAGCAAATGCTTATACATATTTATTGAATAGCTTCTTTGTGGATGTTATGATGAGCTTGCTTATCAGGGAAAATGACTTGAAGTAGTCTCAGATCTCAATTATCTGTGATTCCAATTAGGAATTTAATAAATGCTGAAGCCTTTTAAATCTTTCACTTATTCATAAGGTAGCATGACAATAAACAGCTGGTGACGGTGGAAAAATCCAACAGGAATCTACTGTCTAGATTAATTTCTTTTTTTTTTCATTAGATTGCAGAGCCTGCATCTGTGACCATGACATGTCTAACTTCAGAGAACTCATTATTACTTCCATTGTGCTCTAGCAATTTTCATCCTTTACAGTCAGAGGTGGGCAACTGCTTTTGAAGAATTTCCATGCTCAGGAGAGGGATAAACATTCTTTTGTAGTTTCATGCCGCAATAGGACAGCCAGGTCTTCTTAAACAGAAGAATAAAAGTACAACAGCGTTAGAGAGACACCCTTACCAGTGTTTCATTTTACCTTCCTGCAGAAAGATAAACTAAGTGTTTTCATACTTTAAAGACTGAATACATTCTGGCTTAAATTTTTGGGAGATTTCTCAGCCTTCTGGCAACATCTGAGGAGCTTCTCTGGGTTTTGCAGATCTGTCACAACTCCTGGCCAGCCGTGTAGCACTAGTTGAAGGACTGCTGAGTGTCAGGAAATCGCAGTGACTCCTGCAGTCCCTGCTCCCTAGGCCTGCACTGCCCAGTTGCAGTGTTCAAGGCAGCATGATGGACATTTCAAGGAGGCACAGACTTGTAGAACAAGCAGGTATCAGATGTGAATGCACAAGTGCTGCTGGCATCAAGGCTTCCAGATCATGCAGTTGCTGGATGTATTAAATGTATCGCAGAGACACTGAATTTACCATACAAGAAAAAAAATGCAGAAAATGCTGAATTTATGTAATCCAGCTGTTACTCAGTGTATTTGCATATGATTCTATGTGAGGAAAGACGGCAATTTTTGACATTTAAATCAACTAAAACTTCTTATATAGCTATATACCATCTCCAGTAATTTGTTTTCTCAATAAAATAATTTTTTTCTGTCTTCTGGTCTGTTTTGCTGTAGGAAACAAACAGGAAGTGGTTACTTTTTTTTCTTTTTAATTATTTTCCCCGATGGGTGGGAACTTATAGCAAACTAGGTCATTATCAGGATTATAAGTACTTTTATCTTTTTAGCTGTGTGTTTACTGTATTGCTTTCTTATGTGAGTAGGAGAATAAGTGGAAATTATTTTGATCTGAAGTGTGCAAAAAGCCATGAAATTTTGGTCCTGGTTACAAAAAATTTACATTTTTGTTAATGACAGAAGAAGTGTACTTCGGCCATGGCCTATGAGGATGGGGATTAATTTATAAATAAATGTACAGATGGAGCCACACCTCATGCTGCATTGTTCTTTAAACTTCTGCACCATGGGTTCTGTCTTTTCAGTCTTTTTAAATGTCAGCCGTAAGCTTTTCTTTCTTATCTTGAGAGTTGTTTCATTATAATATCAGATCCCAGAGACTTCTAGACTTCTGCATCTTTGAAGCACTTCATCCATCATATGGGCCAAAGATGATATAATGCTTGGCTTGATGCATATAAAAACCCCTCTTATCATATTTATGATGCATCAATGGATTTCTACACTCCAGTTTTCTCAATTAAAACATTGTCTTCAGAGTACAAGATTTAATGTGCTTTTAATCATTTGGCCAATGATTATAGACTTTTCCGTACTGGACTTTTGCCATTCATTTAGAAAAAAAATGTTTATTTTTTAATGGAGCAAATGTGTTATTTATCATTATCTTTTTCTATAGATGGAATTTCCTAAGAAAAGATCGTGAGTGGAAGTAATCCTGGCGTGCTGGTTTTGAAGGTTAAATGTTTTCAGGGGAGATCATAATTAGAGATACCAGTTTCATAATTTTATGGGTTTGATTTATTTTCCCTTTGAGCACTTCTGTCTGTTCCAGGCTATGGGAACTGTCTAAATCAGTAAATTAGAGCAATTTATGATGGCAAATATGAATTGAGATCCCTGTATATCTTAACAAAAAATATGTGTCATCATCATCACTAATGAAACACTAGTGATAAAACAAATAATTTGTACATTTGCAATGTCACATGAAGAAGGCTTTTTTTCAGACATAATACACATTTTCCCTCCAGTGGTTTTTTTTTACCAGCGTATGATTGCCAGCTCCTCAGCAAAACTTCTGCGGCTCCAGTAATGGAATTTTTTCTGAATCACAGTAAGAATTATCTCTGCTGGAGTTCAGCCCTGATAAATTCTGTCAGCACAATGTCTATGCCCCGTGAAAGTCCTGTTTCAAGGGTGAATTTTAGTCTTTTGGATAACATTTACATCTTGCAGCTGGCAAACTACTTGTACTTGTATACCCTTGTGCATCTGAATCACGGCACTGGGGGAAGCCTGCCAATTTTATGAAGAGTGAGGTTTTTGCTAAATGTACATTTTATAATGCCATTTAAGCAAAAGATAAGAGGCAGAGGTTTAATAAAATAGCTTATCACTGCAAAAATAATTCTAAAAAAATTCCTACAAAGTGAACAGTACCTTAGAAATGTATTTAAGACGTTTTTTGCAGCCGTCTCCCCTTATTTATATGAATGAAACTACAGAAATGTAACTATCTCCATTTAGAAATTACACACAACAATCATTCATTGCTGCTCTGCACTTTCCTATTCTTTGTCAAAATGGACACAAAATAGACACAAAGGGAACCAAAAATCAATGAAATCATCTTATCCCTGCCAAGAAGAAATACAAAGCACATACTGAAGGTCTGATGTTCAATACAAGCAATTTTATGTTTTCTTTAAAGAGATGGTCTGTGACAACTTTAAATATTGTCCATAACACCAGTAGTAATAAATAACCTAAAGAAATTAGTCGAAATTACCTGAATAGAAATTAAAGCTTAAATTTGTCCTTTTCACACGTCTGTGTGTTTGCTTATAGTAAATGAAACTGTTTTGAAGCTGGTATCTGGGCTGCACCCACTTTCGTCTGGTTTAAATGTTAAATCTGCATGCCCAACCTGTATAGAGTGCATTAATATTTGACATGTAATTAATGTATCCCTAGTCACATTTTTGTGAATATAATGCTGGATTTGGTTTTTGTTGCTGCAGATCAAAAGCATATAAGGTGAAATTTAATTTACATGAAAATTACCTTTTAAAAATCATAATTTAGAAAAACATGTCAGAATGAACTTTGAGAGATCATCCTGTACAATCCTTCCCTAGAGCATGAGATCAGCTGTATTTGAACCAATCCTAGAATATTTTTACTTAATGGGTTCTTAGAAAAGAAAATCACAACTTCCTTAGTTAATTTCTGTGAACTGCTCGATGGTTTCTACTCCTGGAAAATTCTTCCTCATGTGTAACTTAAGTCATACTCACTATGAATTAATTCCATATGTTTGCTTGTGTATATGTATTTATATGTGTATATTTAAAAGTATATGTCTGCATGTGCTGCCTTTTCTCTCTTCTGGGCTAGATGGACTTAAATTCTCACAGTCTATAGGTCATATTTTTGGGTGTTAGATCATTCTTATTGCCGTCCCCTGAACCATCTCCATCTGCTTCATGTTTGTTTCCTTGATGTATTGCACCCAAAACTATAAACAGTAGACCACAGGAGGCTTTTGTAGTGCTTGAACAGATTGGATGGAACAAATGCTCCTTTATTGTAGTTATCTCAAGCCATCCTCCATTGGCAATGTAAGCTAGATAAACCTAGTTTCAGCTGCTCCAAGAGCCTTGTTTCTAAAATTAAAATGATAACTTTACTAGTAGCTTGTGTTGGGGAACAGAATCACACTTTAGTCTCCTAAACCTGTACATAGTAATTAATTACTGTCAATGATATTTCAGATATTGTAGCACTCTGAAGGTCACAATGTCAACACCCCCTACCCCACCCCAAGCCTCCAACCCACAGCAGTGCAGGGACAGCTGTGTTTGTACAATACACTGTGTGTGTGTGTGTACATGTCTGTGTGTTCACAAAACCACTGTACTAACCTGGCCAAGCTTGTTCTTCCTATGTTCTCACAAATTAGTAAGTGAAAAATACAGCGAGATTCGTTTGAAGGTAAGCCACAAAGTAATGCAGCTCCTGACCTTTCCTACTCTCTTAGGATCAGTGCACCACTGTGTTTGATACTGTCCATTTATTAAGATATTGATACATAGAACAAAAAGGAGTATTTATTCTCCTCTCAGTGACAGGATGGCTTAATCATGAATATGATTGTGTGACTGGGGGTGCATCCTCAGTAACTTTTAACACATAAAATGCATCTCCCTTTACCTTGTCATTTTTATTTCTTTGGTGTGCTTTCTCATGTGGATAAATATACTCTGCTGTAAGGGAAAACTTATTTTTGGTATATTCCTTTAATATTTCTCAAAGAAAAATTATATCATTGAGAAATATACAAACTTGCTGAGATTTTCAGTAAAGTCAAATTTAAGTCCAGCATTAGAGTTTTGAGTCTGTGTTGCTCTGGTATTTTTGAATTTAGAAACCCAAACCACTATGCTAAGCTGCAAAGATTCCCTCTGTCTGACATTTCAAGCATATTGAAAAAACTAGATTAGTTTTATATATATTAATAGATGTAAATGTATTCCAAAATAGGTACATATAATCATGGTCATGCAGATAATGTTTTCAGCGAGCCTCTAAAGCCTTTATAAGCTTACTCCTGGACAAAAAATTGTGAGCTATGTTCTCTCTCACTTTCTGCAGAATATCTCATCTCCCATGTCTGTGTCTTAGGCACTCATTTGGCAGTTTCTTGCATGTTGCCAGATTGCTGTTCCTGTTTGATACTGCACTGATTTTGGTGGGACACCATTCAGACACAGCAGCCTATCAAATATTGATCAGTGCTGAGGGTGTTCTACCTCCCCTTGGCAAGGACTACCCTGATAATACATTAGACACAATATACAGGTATTACTGAAGTCGATCCTGTTGCACTGTATTTTCTGTATTTATTTAAAGACTAAACCTGCCTTTTAAAATTTGTTTGTATATTCTCATGCTTTTTCTGTGTAGTTTTTTTGTTACAGTGGGTAACCTGGTGTATATGTTCTGTTCTAAAGCTCAGAATTACCATCCTCTGCTTAGTAGTGAGGGCGTTAACATATATTGTGTGCAGTGGCAGACAGCTGTGCTCAAGAACTGAAACACAAGTGGGTGTAGATAAAACAAAGCAAAAAACTTTTAATTTCATTTTCAGTTCAGAGCTTTAAAAGTTCCAGGGAATTGTATGAAAGTAAAAATTAATACTAGATTAATGCTAGTATTTTGTAAGTCATATCAAAAGCTGCTGGTTTTGTATAGTGCAGATCAGGTTTGAAGCACTTTGCAAAAACAAAAGGCTGACAGGAAATTAAATTCTGAATAAGAAATAAATATCAAGACTATTATGTTGGGGTTTTTATTCATTGAGGAAAACCCCGATGAATTCTGCTGATATTAGAATGCAGTGAATGGGATTGAATATCTCTCACTTGACTATTTTTATATCTGCTAAAAGGTTATTATAATAAAATAAAGTTCATAAACTTTCCATGTTTACAATATTTTAGAGCTTTTGTCCCGGTTAAAAGCTTTCTTCATCAAAAGTAGTTGCAAAACTGTAATGTGAAGAGGTGTCAGGTATTGCTTACATACTAAGAATTTTAGAAAATACTCTAGAGATTCAATCATGAGCTTTTCCTTATCCTGGAGAAAGTGGTGCCCACTGGGGAGATCAGAAGGAAGTTAATAACCATCTTACTTGTAAGTGGTAGCTGTGGTTGATTGTGCCTTAACTAATAATTTATTGAAAAGGGGGAAAAAACCCAAAACACCCACACCCGAAGTGCAATCTGTTCCTTACTGAAAAATAAAATAAGTGAAAAAGCCTTAAGGAGCTTTCAAAAAGGACACTTCGCAGAAAAAAGTGGAGGAACTTCCTTGTAGATTTGGAAAGAATGTGGTTTCGGCTAAGAAGAACCATTTTGTAAACAAGAGATTGTTTAGAGGGTAGGACTAGAAGATATACAATTAATATATCAAATCATTAAGCAGCTGGTGTCATCAAAGTGCCCATACTGACTTACAGAAAGTCTTCAAAAACCTGGTGAGCAGGACAGGCCCTAATACAATCAGATAAAGCAGATTATGATCCAGAAGTGGAGAGATTTGGTGCCTTTGAATGGTGATGATCATAAGGTGAATGTAATTTGGGATAATAATGACTAATGGAATTTGAGAAAGTTACTTTTTTCTTTTTGAGACTTTTAGCATTTTCCCTATCAACCCCCACAGCTTTTATTTTTGTCTGCTCTGGTTGAGGCCTTCTGATTACTTCAATACTATTTCTCCCCTAATGATTTTGTTACTATTAACTGAAGTCAAGAGAGTGACAATGATGAAAAAAATACAAAAGTTTGAGAGTTAGTTCTAAAGCATTGTTTGCTGATCCAAAACTTGCTTGAACTAACGTAACTATTTGGCCTCCAAAACTGAAATGGAAAGGCAGGTAGAAATAATTTCTTTTCATTAACATTAACATTAACATTAACATATAAATAGAGTTCAAACATGCCTGACAGATTTCCCTTGTTTTGGTCCCGAAATGAATGTTGTAGTATAGATGTTGTATGGGTCACTTGAACATTTTTTCAATTCACATTTATTTAAAAAAAATGGGGATAATCTCCTTTTAATGAGTTCAATTTAATATTAAATTTGGGACTGAAGTGGACTCTAAGAATTTCAAAACCAAATAGAAATCATTCAGTCTCCAAAGAGAAGCATATGTGAGCCTATAATTATTAAATAAACCCTTATAAAGAACATTTTAGGGAAGTTGAATCATCATTAGTGGCCATACAAATGCAAAATACTGGTTTTTTTCGTCACATGAGGTAATTTATTTTCTGCTATTTATTCATTTCATAATCTTAATTTGTGTATATTTAAAAATATTGGTAATTTTTAAGCATTTCTTTTTAATTTTGTTACATTTCATCATTACATGAATCATAACGAATTACATTTTTTTTTTTTTAAATCAGAACTTGTTCTTTCTGCTTAAGGATTTTGGTGAGCAGAGTTCTTCTGATGTGTTGTAACAGGTGCCCAATCAATTACTGTGAAAAGATGTCTCATGACTGACAGTTATTCAAAGTGAAGACATTAGTTGTATTTACTGTGGTATGCTTTCTATGAAGGTAGATTTTGGCTCTAGCGGAATGTTGGTCATGCAGTGAAGGACAAATGCAGAAGATTGTTGTCACAAGAGTGGTCCCTGTGACATGTTCTTTCGATGTTGCTGTAAGTGAAACTGTGGGCTTTAACACCACGACTGTACCATTGTATAAAACACTGATCTGTCTTTACAGAATCAGAACTTCAGGGGTGTTTCCTTAGTGCTGTCACAGGTTCCAGTGTGTGAAATTATAGTTAGGCTCAACTCCTTCTTGTTAATCAAGAATAATCTTATGAGAAACCTGAAGTCCTTAGTGTCCTTGAAGCTATAATGGCAAAAATTTCCACTCAAGTCATCAGAGACAAAATCTCATCTGCAAAACTCTGAACAAATAAGGCGTAGTTAGTGATAGTAAAAGATTCTTGGAATTGGGTAGATTTGTGCAGAATTCATGAAAAGACAAAAGTGAGAAGAAATAAAATACAGGCCAAGTTAGTTAACAGTTTCACTTGTAAATTATGTAGGTTTTCTCTTACACATTTGATACTTAGTTATAGATTTTGTCTTCGTTGTTTAACTTCATCTGATTTCATAAAATGGACAGAAAATTATGAAATGTAGTCATTATCAAAATAATATTATTTCAAAGCATTGAACAACCTATAATACATAAGATATATTTAATCCTTTCCATATCCAGAGTAAATCTTACTGCTTATGAAGATCTGAATATATAAAAATAAATATCTGCCTGCTCCTTTGAAAATTAGTGTTAAACATTGCAGTATAGAACTTTAAAACAGGCCTTACCCAGTGAAATTGGTCGGCATATTGCAGTTGCCTCATGTAAGTTTTCATTTGTGAATCCATTTTTCTTTGTGTTGCTGATGCAAAGTTTTCGTAACAGCGGTCATAGAAGTCAACTTTTTCACAGAAACAACTCGTCATCTAGTCACTTGTGCAACAGTTGCTAGTACAATCATTGCATCTCAATAAGAAAGTCTCACCCCAATCAGTTGCACAAAACTGAGTATAAAAAGCAATTATCTAAAACTCTAGTGGACTGTGAGTTGGTGGCATATGAGGAAAAGTGCAATGTGCTTGTGTAAATTAATCTGAGAGAACATTTGGATGGGAAATGGAATTGTTATGCAGCATTTATATTATGCTGTTGCTGAAGGCACCGAGTCTTCCTCCATAATTGTAGCCATAATTTCTGCTGCAGCAATATTTTAAATTTTATGGCATATATGATACCCATAATGAAAAGGGGAACTATTAAAATTATGGGTTTGGAGCAAGCTGTATGATGTATGGCATTGCAAAAATAAATTAAATAAAGTTTGTAATTACTAAGTACAATTTAAATACTATTTATTTTTTTATTGAGTAAAGAAGGAGTAGCGAACTCTTTTGAGTTTCTTACAGGGAGCATAAAGAAATTAATTACATAAGAAAACTGTACAAACATATGTTGTTACGTGTTGTGGTTGGGTCCAGATACTCGAAATTAACTGGATTTGTCTGTTGAGTCTTTCAACTCATGCATACTCCTTGTGCACCAGCTTAGGTAGGGTTAATATGTCCTTCCCTGCCAAGAGGAAAGGGGCAGCCTTGGTGGCACATGAGTGGTGCCTTGGTGTGGCCCCCTCTTTCCCTCTTTAAACACCTCCTTCCACCCCCATGACTTTGATCATCCTCTGTATGAATTTGAGAATGTAGAAAGGTGGTGTTTGTTGGGGTTGCACAGCTTTGTTTTAAGGTCTGGATCACCCGTTTTCCTGCCTTGTCCGTGTGCTGAGGAGTTAGAGAACAGTGAGGCCCAAAGGAGGGCCAGCACACCTGTGTCTTGTGACAATGATCTCACCCCAAGGTTTTTATTAAAACCCAGCAGAATTAATAGCTTTTGATGACTGGAAAGGTGGGCTGAACCTGAACGAAATCCTGCTGTGTTTAATTTTCTTTACTGATTCCCTTTTATCTACAGCAGATGAAAGCAAATAGATTATTGCTAATCTTAAATGAGCTATTTGTCTGACAGTGGCAGAGCTGGTGGCCTTTTGGTTAGATGACTGTGAGTTAACATTAGAACACTGAAAGCAGCAGCAAATTATCCACATTATCTGTTTCTGATATGCATCAAAATGCATTGTTCATTCTAACGTTGTTCAGTGCAACTGAAGATATGTCCTGAGATGCTTCTGCACCAGCCATTCACGCCTTTTGGAATTGGGATTTTGAAGCTAAATGTTACATGCAGATAGGTGTTTCTATTTAATGATTTGGAATTTATTTTGTGAAGGAAGAAGGAACAGAAAAAAGAAGATATTCTTTACTGCACATTAACTTGCATTAGAGCTCATCACTGACTGAACTTCACAGTAGCCACTGCAAAAATATTTTAAATAATAGAATGATTTCTGTGTTAGACTGTATATATTGACCTTTTCTCTAATTTTTTCCATAATCGGCTCTTTTATCAAGAGAATTCTGAAGAAAAGTCCGTGGTGTCTCTTAATGACTTTTTCAAAAGGCTTTTAATATACAAGAGCTGCATGTATTTTGTTCAGTTTTTGTACTAGACTTACCTTTGCAGTTTCAGAGACTATAAATGGTCTTGTAGCACTTAATTTCTGTCTGGACTGGCAGGGTAATATACAGTAAGTAGGTACCTGCTGAATGTGACTGACATCAATTGTTCTTTTCACCCAAGGATCGAGAAGAGACAGATAGACCTTGTACTACTTATTGCGGTAGAGCAGAGGTGTGGATCTCTCACACGCTGACATGTTTAACATTTCAACAGTTCAGATCTTCTCCGAGGAATTCTAATTCTGCTTCAGCAGGCTGGTCCTGACATGGTTTCATGAAATGTGAAAGGAGAGGCAGTAGAGAGAAAAGGAAGGGGTATTAGTCAATGCTTTAATTTAATGGCCCTCTGAATTTTAATCTCAAAGTAGGACACATTCCTGAGATCCTTTGTTCTGTATTTTAGAGCAGTGTCTCTGAACAGAACTACCTGGGGGATTGCAGAGCATAGAGTATAGTGGGGTTGAAGCATCACTGTATTTCTGACTTAAAAAGCATGAGAGCAATTTCTCAAACCTGTTGCATTGTTTAAATCACAGTCAGCTTTGTGTGTGGTTTGTCAGAGTAGGAGGTCAGCTGCTAAGAATTACCTGCATTGTTTTCAAAATAAGGTTGTAGAAAATGAAGAATTTGGAGAATTGCCTACATTCAAATGCACTAATATATGTCAAGTGTGCATTTAAGAAATTACATCATGTTAAAAAAAAAAAAAAATCCATGAGCAATAGGTTTCCTCCTGGACAGTGCTTATCCATCAAATGAGCTGAATATTGAGAAACTCATTCTTTTCCACGATACAAAGCTGACTACAGTGTATCACTTAAACTTTTGTGGGTTTTCCTTCCTTTCTGTAGCAGAACTTCTCAGCATTTTACAGGGAAGTTTTCAAAATTCTACCCACTTATATTTGGTCCAAGTTAGCTTGCATCACTCTGTAAGTACATAAATTAAATATAGTCATTTTTTTTCTTTCTTCAGGATTTTGGAAAGAGACTCTGTGGTATTATTCCAGTGTCATTTTGTTTTCTGGTTTTGACCTACCTTTTGTTGGAAAATGATTATTTTATCTGGAATATTAAGAGGAAGAAGAAAAAAAAAATGGTCAGGCAGGTCTTTGGTATACTAGGTTAAATGACCTACAATTTTCCAAAATATGATAAATGTGATACCTCATCTTTAGAATTTAGAAAGGAGAAAGCTATGGGACTTGAAGCTAGAGCCTTACAGCAAATTCTTCCAGTCCAAATTTTTGAATATTTGTGTACCCTAGGATGTTTCTAATACTGTAATCTAAGAATGGAAGCAGTTGAACCTTACTAAGTATGCCACATTCAACTTCCCTACATAACTTTCAGATATAAATAGAAGGAAAATGAGTTTGCGAGGAACTCTAGCATAAATTAAAACCAAGGCCAAATATAATTTGTAAAAAGATAAGGAGTGAGACATAAAAATTTAAAAATACTAATAAGGATAATAATGGGGTTGTGGAGATGGTAAGATGTCACAAGCAAAAGATTAGAAATGAAAATGATAAATTAGTGCAGATATTTTATGTATTTATTATTAATTATCAACTTCTTGATATTCTTAGCTCTATGCAATTTAGTGCAATTCATGACTGCTTTCCCCAAGGAACTTAAAAGTCAAACTTAATATGGAAAATGCAGTTCATTTTCACCTAACATACAGATTAGTTGCAGCTTCATCATGGTCTGCATATATTGGGTGATAAAATAATCCAAGTAGTATGTTCAATTTTTGTTCTTGTTGCGTAGTTTGTTTTTTTTTAAATGGCCTCTGCTGAAAATGGAAGCTAAGCAAAGGAGATCATAAAGGAGATGCCACATGATAAACTTCATTGAAGTCCAAAGGAATTAGAGTTTTGAAGCATGTGGTCTTTTACAAAAGGCTGAAAATTCTTGCAGTCTCTGCAAATAATCTCCCCCCAGCAATAGAGGCTAGTAAAGTGTCTCTGACCTGGAATTCACCTTTTTATTTTGTTCTGTCGTCCATAAGGGTAAAAGAAGACTACAAAACAGCAACAGAAGAAAGGAAAGTATAAGAAGGAGTCTCTAGATAACCAATTTTTAAAAAGTTAAATTTTAGATTTCGAAATATGTATTTTTTTTTTGTATCAGTGTGGTTCAGGACCATCCTATGCAGATTTGTAAATATGAAAGTTTCCTCCCTGAGACTTCTCAGTAATGGGTATAGTAGTGTATGTCAGGGTTTTTATTTAATGTTGTTCATCTGGACTATTTCAGATTACTTAAATTTAAAGGGTTTCTTGTTATTCTACAAAGATGCCATCTGGTGTCTTTATATTACTCATTGGTAACATTTCTTTTTTTATTATATGTTCAAAAATGCAATTTAATTATTGCCATTAATTCAAGAAGCCTTATTGAATCTGTTACTTCTGTAAGTTAGTTTTTACACATAGGGAGATGAAAATTCAGTTTCAGTCTTAGTAGATGTGAAGCCTCAGTTCAGCAAGATTTTTAAATTTGTTCCTAACTTTAAAAATGAGAATTTCTAAGTGGTAGCTTCATAAAGCTGTTTCTTGGGAAGGAAGGAAGGAAGGAAGGAAGCAAGGAAGGAAGGAAAGGAAGGAACAAAGGAAGGAAGGAAAGAAGGAAGGAAGGAAGGGACCTTTGCTAAATTCTTGTCTTAAAAGCACTAGGAGCTATATTATATTAAGAAAGCTCTCAGAATAGTAGTTGTTTCTTTTCCTCCTCTGTTTTTCTTCAACCACAACCTACCTGACTGATTGTTGTGTAGAAGTGGCATTGGGTGAACACATCTGGAGGACACAACAGCTGCTTCCCCAATAAATGGGGAGAGGTGTTCCGAAGCCATATCAGAACAGGCTTCTAGATGGAGTGGTGGGAAATACTCACAGGCAGTAAAGGTGGTCTAATAAGCTGGGCAGCATAACGTGTTTTTGCAGTGGCTTCTGGAAGGTTGGTACCTTGAAGTTTTACAGGCAACTCGTCTGGGGGCAGAGGGATTCCTAAGGCAGCTGAGTGTTGTCAAATATACTGAAAGAGACTGAAAAAAATCCTCCCATTCTGGAACTCTGTCCAGAAATTTTAGCCTGTTATTCAGACTTTGTAATGATGGGATAGTTCCTTAGCCAAACATAGCACCCCACTGCATACACTGATACTATTTTTTAAAATTATTATTATTATTGTTATTATTAGAGTAGTATTTTTACATTATTATTCATGCCCATATAGAAAGATCCCACAAAACCAAAGCACAGGCATTGTCTTCATCCCATTTGAACACGAGGAGTATTGTCTAGCTAAATGTAATCTGGGAACCTAAAAGAGCACACAAACTCCATGGTTTTGTTGAGGAAACTCTGAAAATACAAGCTTTATCTTCCTGCCCTGTTCTTATGAAGGAGAACCAAAAGGTTCATTGGAATGGCAAATCTTAAACCATTTTTGAAGGGTTCATCGCTGTGCTAGGGTCCTCTTTAAAAATCTTATACATAACACTACTCTCAAGCCTCAAGCAGGATTAGTCCGCTAGGTTAAGAAGGACTCCCAGCTATGTATATAATAAATAATTTGTTGGAGAAAAGTTGCTAGATGCTGCGTTTCTTTGTTAATAGATGGTTTCCGTAGTAGGGTGTGATAATTTTCAAACAGTATTCTAAAGCCTTTGATAAACCCTTCTTCAAATAAGATGTTTATATGTGTGTTCATATGACCTCACTTCACCATAACCAGTCAGGTACATCAGGAATAGAGGGAGAATCCAGAAAGGGAGGTGCTCAGCTCAATAAATGGGAGAGTTAGAAGAAGTATATGCTTTAGATCCAGGGTCATATAAAGTGGGATTGCACTTTAGGTTTGTTCTTTAAAAAGAAATCCAGATAGGCAGTTATTTATAGGCTATTCACAGGGTTTTACTAGAGAATATCGAGGAGAACTGAAGTTTGCTAGAAACTACAGAGACACTTCCCTTCCTCCTTTAATTTATTTTAAGCTGAACTTAAAATGATTGTGTATAAAGGAAAGTCTTGGGTCCTTGGCTGTTTCAGACTTTATGAAGACAATTATCCCAGTCCCTGCAAGGACTAGCATGATCAGTTTCATGACCCCATCACATTATGAGGGGTTTGTTTTTGAAAGTTGAGGAAACACTGCTTTTCAGTAAGTTTATGCTCACCAAGATCAAGAAGGAAGCATGCACTGTTTTCTCAAACATTATGCCACAGTTATGGCAGCAGATTGTTTATCAGTTGGTTTTCCCCTAAGACAGTCTCTTTTAAAAGTCAGAGGAGCAAGTAGAAGACCATGAGACTGCATTTGCTAAGGATGATTTTTTTTCTTTTGAACTGTTAAAAACTAATCATGAAAGATTCTTCTCCTGTGTTTTTAACAGATGTGCCCTCTTTCTTCAGTTTCTTCCACCACATTGTAAGAATCCAAAATAACTGTGAACTTTGATGGATATTTACTACTTGTCAGTCCTTATCTTTCCCAAATCATGCTGATGTTTGAGTGGTAGGTTACAAATTCTCACAGCAGTACTTCCAGACTCTCATGATATTTTATAGGTTAACTTTTAATGATTGTTAAAACTGCTGCTTGAAAACTGCTACTATTTTTACAGAAGGCATGCAGTATTCAGAAAAAGAGGAACTTGACTAGTTTAAACAGCAGGAAGCTTAAATACTTCTCATGGCGAGAACCATTGTTTTAAGCAGAATTTAATGGATGTTAAATCATGAAGAACTGAAGAACCTGGAAGTTGTGCTGTTGCTAGGAGAGGTAATATCAGCAACACACACACAAAAAAATCTTAAGTGTCAAAAGAGAAACATTTCCCAAGGAGTGAAACCCTCTCTAATATATTCTTTAGCATTCTAGTTTTCACCTGCTTTTAAATCAGGCTCAGTCAGCTATGCTTTATGAAGAATAGTTTAAAAATATTATCAAGTATCACAGGCAAGCATTAGAAAACACTTTTGAAGTTAGAACCATCAGAAAAGATGCCCTCTCAATGTCAGTACATTATACTTCACAGGTTTTTTTTCCTGATAAAGTTTCAAGCTCAGATAAAGGTGCATGATACCAGGATTTCTTAGGCTAATTTTTACTCGGGCATGTTTTTTAAGTGGCAAAAGAACATATATTTTGTGTTCTCTGAGCAGCAGCGTCCTTGAAATTAAGCTTACAGAACTTCTGCTAAGCCATCATTTCCCACCGTCGTGTGTATGTCTCAGATTTAACTCGTCTGCCGTTTACTCTCAGTATGTCCTTGTAGTTTACCCTGATGGCATTGCTGTCACTTACCCTGAAAGCAAGAGGCCAGTCTTTTCCCTAGGCTATGTGGTCGTCAACAGATTCTAAAAATAGTATTTTGTTCTAGTGCATGATCTTAATTTAACTGAGCTTCCTGCCTTAATCATTCCTTTGCGAAAGGTTTGCCAAACCTCAGCTCCTCAAACATGCCGTACAGCCCCGCAACAGCCATATTCATTTCCTCCATCAGTGTCTTGTGCTAACATTGACTTAATTTGCCTTAATTCGGTGTGTCACTGGACTTCTGTACAGAGCTTGTTCTCTTCACACATCTCTCTTTCACTTTAATATTTCTAGAATGATAAAGAATGCTTTTAAGCAATTGTGATTTAGATGGTTCCCAAAACTGCATTGAAGTAATTTGTTTTCAGTAGGCATGTCACAAGCAATGAATTTTGATAGTTCTGGTAATCTTGTGTAAAGATTTCTAAAATAAAGCCCAGTTACCATAGCCATGCGACTGAAAATGCAGGGGAATTATTTCTTAATGCATCTCTGACCCTCTTTCCTTAATGTTATTGCTTATAGTCAGCTTATCCCTAAGATTTACATATATTTCTCTTTTTCCAATTTCTATCTTTTGTTACCCAAGTCTGCTGGAAGGAAGGAGAGAGGGGGAGAAGAAAACGATATGTAAAGAAGTTAGGTTCTTCCATATACCTACAGTACTTTCCTTCAGTTTGCCATTCATAATTAGCACATGGAATACTACTGATGAAAAAAAGTAACAAAATTTATCTTAGCACATAAAAATGTGTACTGGTGAAATGAAATGAGTTTTAAATGTGTTTCTGTTTTCCCCTTGATTACATTTTTTCTTTCCTTGCTCTTATTAATTATCTCTTCCCTTTTCTATCATGTTTTTCCTCTTCCTGTTGGATGCTTTTTCCTCTTTCATCAGTCTTTTTGGACTGGCACTGTGTTACTGTGTTACTTTATTAACCAAGTCTCACTCTCTCTTTCTCTCAAATTTTGTTCCTACTTCCATTACCTTGGGGGAAAAACTATGCTGTAAAAGAACCCTATACCTTCCTCTAGTTCCCCACAGGGTAAGGGGATGGAGTCTTTAAACTATAACCTTTCCATTCCCTGAAATAGATTTTAAAGTGAATAAAGAAGTTGTGACCTGAAGTCTGTCCTCTCCCCTACTCTCTTGCCTGAAAGACTTGGAAAGTAAAAAGGAAGAGCAAAACTCCTGCTTTGCTTCAGTGACTGTGTGTGAAGTGGAGAAGTCCTTTGGTACTGTTTAGTGCCCCAATATAGATATTCATCTACTATACTGATGAATTTTGGCAATATAATTGGAATTTTTGAAATTTGAGTCCCATTTGATTCAAGACTTACATTTAAAATCTTTCAGATAAGTTAAACATTGGAAAATTGTAATTGGAAAATAACTTGAATTAAACAAAGGTATGTGGATTTAAGTCATCATTGTGTATGCAGTATGATTCAGTTTCAGCTACACATTCACGATCTAAATTTTCTACTGGAACCGACTTTTAAAAAAAGTTCATGTAAAAAGTAACCCATAGTGAGGTATCTTCTGGTGCTCTCAGGGGCAGATGCTTCAGAGCTGTCGTTTGAGCTAGTGTACTGCCTGTAATATCCTGCCACTTTTTGTGAGTTTCCAAAACAGGAAAGGTCATGTTTCTCATTATCAATGAAGCTGACTTGTGACATTAAGGCAATTGCATAAAACAGCCTTCGTCCATTTTTTTTAACTGCTTTTTCCTATGGAGTAGGGTGACTGGGAGAAAACTTGCTGCTAAAAATCACCCTTTTACTAATTCCTGAGTCATGTAGCCTGCTGTTTTGGAGCGTATTCCTTGTCATGGACTAAATCCATACGAGAGTCCACAGAAGCATCTTAACAACAGAGACAATGAGTTTGCTGACATTGCTTAATTTTTGTATTCTGTACAGAAAAACAGATGTAACACTACCATGCTTGTGGAATTTGGGCCTGATTTTGGGTGCATTTCCCTGGAATCGAGTTTTCTGTGGTGTCTACAAACCTTCAAATCAATGTCCTGAAGGCTGTCTTCTTCTTCCTCATCCCTCAACTTGCCCACGGTGCAAAAGCTTCTTCAGTTTGATGTACCCTGACCCCTTTCTGCTGACTCACCAAGTTTTAGATTCCCTTCCACATTCTTTTCACTTTATTCCTGATAACACATTTTCATCATGACTTCAGCATCTTCCAGTCTGCTTGACTGTACGTTCATGTTCTCATTATCTTTCTTCATCTACATTTAGTGGCATGGAAAAAACAATCAGAAGGAGTTAGTGATATTAGTCCCACCTCTATCACAATTACCTTGCATCATGAATGTGTCCAAGATTTTACAAAGAAAAATCCTTATGACTTTCAATGTTTGCCATCTTGGCTTTCAGTGAGCTCAAGAATGCATTACATAAAATCTAATCTGAACAGTAGTTAATTATACAGAAAATGTGATAACCAAAATGAATAATTGCAGTGGGACCGATTAAATACAGATGCTACTTTCAGCTATCCACACATGCCTACCCTGCACAGGTTTCATTGTGTGGCAACTCAGTATTCCTGGATCAGCAGTTTACCACTAGCCAGTGTTTGTCTGAATCAACCTCTGTTTCTAAAAGTGGAGCACACTGTAGTTGGGTTTTTTTCTGACTTGCTGTGATGGCCATATAGCAGGATTAACATGCTGCAGGATAGGGATGTGTGGACAGCTGGGATGACCATTTCACGATCCCATTCCAATCCACTTCTGTAGGAGAGGATTTTCAGTGATTGGTGCTGCTCTCACAGGGATATTTTCTAATTAGCTGTGAAGTATTTCTCACTGGCTACTTAACTTTGTTTGTTTAAATTTTACAGTGCTTTAAGTGCTGTGTTTTCCTTTGTGGCATATTTTGCATATCTTGAGTTCCCTTTTTATACATTTTGACAATGCACTACTGCAGGAACAGTTTGATGGTAAATAAACTTGACTTGATATTACAACAGCATTGCTACAAATTCCTGCTTTCTGGATTCCAGAGTAGTTAAAGAGGCTTTTGCTGCAATCATATAAAACTCAAGTGGAAGATCTAATTATGTTGATTAATTTTGAGCCAAGTTGTTGGTGTTTGTTTTCTATAAGTACTGAATTCTTCTATGTAGAAGCATCTGCTCTGAAAAAAAAAAAAAAAGGAAATGTGGTGAAGACTATGCAAACAATGATTGTGGTATCTCGCTTGGCTAGAATTTCCTAGTTCTTATACTGTATAATTCCTCCTTCCTTTGCTGGCAGCTCTTTGAAGTAGGTTACTGTTTGGGGATTTTTTTTGTTTGTTTGTTTGTTTGCTTGCTTGGGTTTTTACCTTAACCTGAGGAAGTGTTTTCTTTACTGGTAGCCTTTATGAGTGACTTTGCAGATAAGGTGAGACTGTAGCAGCAACTGCAATAAACCTTGGTGTGTCTCTCTCTCTGTTGTAGCTATGATATCCCAGAGATGACAAAACAAATGCATAGTTTTTAATAGTGACCACTAGAATTGTGTGCATGCTTGTTGTGATAGGAATTCTCAAACAGGAATATTGCTGTTGATACAGGACCTGGTACTAGAAACTGAGTTGCAGTTCAGACTTAATTCTAAACCTGTGGAATGGTCAGTTAATCACATTGATTTAAATATTTATATGAATTGATGTTTTTGTTACTGACTTGATTATTTATGGAAAATCTGTAAGTTCATATTTTATTGAAGGAAGGAAGGACAAAATTGCAGTGGAGAAAATGAGTGGGATTCAAGGATCAATGACCTGACACAGTAAACAACAACAGTTTGTCTAAGCAGCAGTGCAACATAGGGATGCCTTAGTCCTCTTTAAATAAGAAATCTGTGGTCTTGCTCTTACAATGTCCAATTTTCTTTTTGTTCTCTCATGTTTTGCCTGGGTGATTCTGATACCAAAGTGTAGTCATTTGAGTTCAGTGTCTCTGCAAAGAGTGTTGTTTATCAAAAAGAAGTACCAGATATTTTCTGTTTTCCAGCTTGCACTGACTCAGTTTTCTCCCATAGATTCTCAAACTGCCTCTCTGCCCATCTTCTTTGGTAGCTTCCAGTCATATTCCCCAAATCTTTTTACCTCTGATAGCCCAATTCCATTTCAGCAAAGAAACTGACTGCAGTTGCAAAACTGGTGATGGCGACAATTTCTAAGTAGAAAGCAAACTCCAAATAACAATATGAAAATATGCACTGAAAGAAATTATGCCAGTTATTTTGGTGGGCTGCTGTGATTTCTGTTACCGTCTCAGTGGAAAGAGCTGATAAGGTCTAGTGCCATTACAAATGTGTTACATCGTGATACATAAATTGGTAATATAATATAGACAGTTTTTTGATATTGTGAATATAAAATAGGAATATTCTTTTTAGTGGTAGGAATCATTTCATAAAACCTAATGATAAAAAAGACTGAAAATGTTTTGACCTTAGTCAAATAATTTCAACCCCATCAGAATAAGGAAAGGTCATAATCAAATATTAGTTTGGTAATGAAATTTCAAATGAAATTTGGATACTTTTTTTTGTCCTGGGGCGATTAAAAATTTATTATTCATATTGCTTTCATTGAATTTAATGAAGCATCTGAATTTCTCTGAGAATAGATTTTGCCATTTCTTTCAGTTATTCTTAGCTTTTCAGTTCAAGCTCTATCAAGACATACTGGAGTTTGTGATTCAAATTGTACCAAATGAGCAGAAATGATGTTGCATCTATTGGAAAATCCTGGTTTGCATTTTGCATGATATATGGGAAAAATTTTTGTCAATTGAAAACATTAAAATATGTGCTTCTTCATACTCTTGTAAATTAGGCATAAAACATATTCATATTACTTTGATTCAATGAACATCATCTGTACTAAATCTGATATCATGTCCTTTCTTCATTTAATCTGGTTTCAATTTTCATTATTCATTGCACATTATTATTTTGATTTTTCTTAAGCAGGATATACAGATTTTTAACATTTCACTGTGAATGATTATGTTTACATCAAGAACTTCTGCAGTTAACTCTG
The DNA here is from genome assembly GCA_013398055.1 of Ifrita kowaldi. Classification (NCBI taxonomy): domain Eukaryota; kingdom Metazoa; phylum Chordata; class Aves; order Passeriformes; family Cinclosomatidae; genus Ifrita; species Ifrita kowaldi. The sequence goes on from VZRS01014475.1 coordinate 1,271,218, forward strand.
GGCCTGACACATGTTTATATATGCAGGTATAAATATATTTATCAGGTGTTTATAAAGGATATAAAAATCCCAAATAAGTATTTCCTGAGTGTTTACAACCATTAACTTATTTTCTAACCTCCTTTAGAACACTCGTACAATGTTTTTGGCTTGTTTCTTTTAACTTAAGTGAAATCAAAAGATGCAGTGTAATGTGGAAAGTCTCACTGAATTATTAGCATTAGGCATAATGCCAGGGCATGAAATTTACATTTGAGTGTGAAACAATTGCCTTGGCAGAGGAATGCCAGTATGTTTTCTACACAAAAATTTTGAGTTGAGAGGTAATGGAGAGAAAATCCAGACTGCAGTGCCGAATAGTCAGAGAAGAATTTCTGTTTATCTCTGACAAAAGACACTGTTATGTAGACAAAACTGAGAAATTATCTAAATCATGTCACAGTTCATGCAGCCTCCAGAGCAGTGAAGAATGAGACATTTAGTACAAGCTTGGGCTCTGACATGTGCACTACCCTCTTTGAAATCAAGTACATAATTGTCTTTAGACACATCTACTGAATCACCAAAGGGTAACATTGGAAAAGTGAGAAACCAGACATAAGATTTATTTTTTTCGTAGCAGCATTCCAGATTTTGACCCAGAGCCAAACTTTCATGCTCCAGTTTGCCATAGTGCATTTCACATAAAGACATGCAGCAGCAGCCCATTGCCATTTAATATCACAGTTTTCAGATTATTCTCCTCTAATAAGCTTTTTCCTTCTGAAAGATATTGAATTGTGTTATTCTGTTTTGGGTTTTTTAGGGTTTTTTTTTTTTTGTATTTTGCTGTTTGCAATAGTTTTCTTTTGCCAAGCCAGAACAGACTGGGTGAATCGTTAGGTCATTTTGTGGGTGTTTATTCTGGGGGACACTAGATAATTGTTAATGCAAACAGCACTGAATAAACAAACAGAAGCCCAAGATGCATTCATTCAGTTAATATTGCCTTGTGGATCACTGCCTATTGAAAAATTGTTGTTTATTGAGTGAATCATTAATTTGGCTTGCATATTAAATATGCTTGCCACTAAAATAATAAATTATGACTGGCAGATAAACACCATGCTTGTTTTAACCAAGATAAAATGAACAAAACATTAAAACCGTGTTAGCTACTAATTGCCAACTTCAGTTCTTTTGAGGCAAGAGCTTTGCTAAGAGGTGGTCATTTTGTTAAAAAGCTTTGTCAGGTAATTATTTTCGTCCCTGCCAAAGAGCTCCACAGGTTTGCTGATTCCAAAGTTCATCTCAGTCCTTGCACTATCATATAGATTGAGGTACATACAGCTTAGGGTCCTCCAGCTTTGTGGGCATCCTTCTACTTAAATTAATTTGTTAAACCTGTAATGCTGTGCAATGGATATACAGATCCCCCTTCATGTATTGAACTTTGTGAGGAGGTACGAGGAAGTGCTTGAATCTAGAGAACTGAGAAGTGTTTCAGCAAATGAGTCCAATATGTAAATTATTAAAACTCATTATGTTAACTGAACATAAGTAACTCAGTGTTCAAACAAAATATAATTCAAGTGTGCTGGAAAGCAGTAACTGAATGAGGGTTTATTAATCTGCAGTTACTCAACTTCTTCTTTGATTTACTGTGGTGTCTGCTTGCCTCTGACCACTCTTCCAGTACCAAACACCTTGTGGCAGGCTTGATGGAATGAATATGCCTTCATGGAATTTGGATTTGAAGTAATGTTACTCTTTTTCCACAAATATTTTCGTTTCCTGTAAAGCGCAAAGGACTAGCTATGCTATATGTAAGGATAATTTCTGTATCTACTTTCCCTATTTATAACAGAGAAGGTTTGGGGTTTAGTCTTAATTATTGCTAAAAAAAAAAAAAAGGCCTTGCAGAGTTACAAAGGTATGTATGTTTAATTTCCTAACACACACAATAAGGACAGATATTATTTTCTTTATTCATTTTCACAATGTAGAGCCAATATGTTGGCAAGAATGGAGGCACAAGGACTTGGAAAGGCTAACATTAGTTGTGAACTATTATCATAAGTAGTTGCTGATCTGGGATTTGTGCCTTTGAAATATGGTTTTAGTCTCTTTCCCCATTAGCAGTTCAGACATTTCTCAGACAATAAGAATTTCTTGTGATTTGTCTCGATCAAGTAAGACATATACAAGCTGCAGTGATATCATATGCTAAATGAAACTGCATTTGATAATGCATAATTTCTCCATAAACTTGTTATTTGTGCATACAGTATTGTATTCTTACTTTGCACCAGTAACCTTGAGAATGAAGTGTTTCCTCCTTTTACTTCAATAGTATTTCATTTGGCTTGTGATGTTTCCTACACTTAACAAGGTGTCTCTTCTTGCTGTTGTGTGCACAAGAAATTTTCCTTTTGTTTGCTATCTTATTTCATTAAGTATACTGGAGTATTCAGTCATGGAAGTACTTTGTGAAATTACATCTATTATACCACTGGAATATGACCTGATTTATTATAAGAAGATCAGAGCATAGCTCAAGTGCTCAGTGCATTATCCTAAATGAAGCTCTGTCTCTGAGGGCTGCCATCGGCTTCATCTTTGCTGTTATGTTTTAGCCATTGATTTCCCTTTAGAGCACAAATGGCATAATAATACTGCTTGGTAAATGTTTCTTCAGCATTGAATAACTGCTTTTCCTGCCAAGGGGATGTCAAAGTCTCTTCCCAGCCTGTCTGTCACACACTGTTCCTTTTACATCCATCAGCAGAGGTGAGCTAAATAGGTCTGATAACTCAGTTTTGGAGGAGATGCAGATTGCAAGTCAAGTTGAAAGGACGGCACGTAACTTTTCAAAGCTTGCTTGTTTACATGTCTTTGATTGCTGTGGTTCCCAGCCCCTTTAGAGAAAGCCACACTGCTTCCGGAGCCTTCCTTTCTCTTTGAGTGATACACGCTGTTCGTGCCTCCCTCTGTGCCTGCAAACCAGGCTCTGTCCTGGAGCTATTTCCTCTGCACCTTCTCAATTCAAAGCCACAGGCAGCTCCTTTCTCACATTCTGAAGCACAGTTTGTCCCAGAGCAACCTAATGGTGGGGAGGGGCAAAAAACCCCCCATCAAATATTCAGGCTGAAGGAAGCTCCTGGAAGAGCTGCAAAGTTGTTCAGGTGCAAGTGGCTGTGATTTGGAGATGGGGTTGCAGAGATTAGCCAGAAGCTTATCACGGATATCTGTAAGCAGTGGGCGTCACAGTTTATCATTTTACAAATGTTTTATTTTTGAAATGACTTAGGTTTATATTTTCTGCCTTTTTTCATGTATTACAGGAGGAGACAATTAGTAATCACTGGGGCTTTTACCAGCATCAGATACAACATTTGTGCATGATGCATGATATGTATTCCTGTCATTTAATTATCTAGAGTGTTTATTTGGGGTATAAATGCTGGAAACAATGACATTTCTGAGATGATTTATGAGGTACTGCACTTTGTAATCAAACCTTCTGTGTGCTGTTTGTAAACTATCAAGTGTTATGAAATTGCTGATAGTCAGAAAAAGAACATTGATAATGGGCTTACATTCTCTGTGCAGCTGCAGATGAGAATCAGTAGGAAATAGAGGTGAGCAGAAGCAGTGGCAGCTATATTGCAGAGATTAGTAACTGAGATGTTGCCTGCCTGAGAAACACATAAACTCTGCTGTGAATTTGATTATGTGTGGAGAATTATGTAGCTCCAGCTTTACATTTTAGACAATATTTTACAGTTAAAAGTTCTTTTTTTCTATGTGACAATGCAGGTATTTAATAGTAAGTAAATAAATGCATTATACATAAAAAACAAGAAGAGAAAAGGAGTAATACTGAGGTGTGGAAATTACCAGGATTAGACAAGGTTTAGATCAAGATAGCTAAAAGAGAATGAAAGTGGAATTGTCATTGACTGTGGAACCAAAATTGCCCGTACCCAAACTTTGCAGAACTTTTATTAATAAGGCAGAACATAACACAAGCGTTATAAAAAGAATAAACTTTTGACTACAGTAGGAATTAGTGGCCTGCCATAATCAGGGCCGAAGAAAGGAGAGTGCTGTGTATTACTTCAGTTTATGTTTCAAAGACACATGCTGTTGTAGTTCCAGAAGGCTAAGAAGTCCTCAGAATGTTTGGCTGAGTAAAGTCGCTTTTCCACTTCAGCTTACTCAGCTGAAAAAAGGGTTCATAAAGATTACAAGGAAGCATACTTTGTAACACAATGAGTGACCCACCAGAGAGAAAATCTTTGAAACAGTAATAGTGACCTTGATTTTATGAGCGTTTTGAGAGCAGAATTACAGATACAGTTCTTTATTGGATCTTAGTGCTCTTGTAAAGCTGATAAGGAAGGAATGATGATGGGTCCTTTTTAAATTCCTGAATTGTAACCTAGCCAGCCTAGGCTATCTCTGCTAGAAATTAGTCTAGAGCACAGGCTGTGAACCAGGCAGAGCTCAATAAATGGAGAACTTTAACCTCATACATGTGCTGTTTAATAAAACTGCATTCAGAGCAGCAAAATAAATCAAGAGACTTAATGAAGAGATTTTATTGTTATTAAGAGGTTTGATTGTAAGTATTAGGACTTAAATTTTTGTACTATGTGAGGAATTTTAAATTTTATTTTAGGCTTAGGCTAATGGTGCAAATTTTGTGTTGGAACTTCGAGTACGATATTTATACAAATAATTGCAAGCACATAATTAATACAAAATAGCAACAAAATACTTGATGGACAGAATTTTGTTACAGGATTGGTTTTTTTTCTGGCAATTGAATGAAACTGCTGTTTTGCCCAGGACTGTTTTGTGTTTCCTGAAAATGTTACTGACTGATGCATGAGTGTTTCTATTGCAGAGCCAGCAGCAGGACACTGTTATTAGCCTCTGCTAACCTCCTGTTCCAGTGGCTTTATCACATAAATAAATGAATGCATAACTGTGCGTTGCGATGAATACACTTTAGGTAAAGGCCAGGCGAAGTAATAATCGCAGGATTTGGTGTGACATTTTGCCAGCACTCTCACATATTCTTGACTTTTCTAACATTTGTTTTTCAACTGATAAATATTTCTGCAAAGTAAGCACACTGTTAAATGGCAGCAGCTTCCGTGTGGAGATTAGGTACATTAATAAAATGTGAGACAAAAAGTACTGGTGCATGATGGTTTTTAATTAGGGGAGAAAAGAAAAAGAATTTTTTTTAAAAGAGAGGGAGTGTTCTGAAGACCAACACTTAATTCTCCCTCTTTTTGTTACTTTTGAGTATACTCTTACTTTTGAAGCAAAAATTGGAAAATAACAACAACAACAAAAAAGAAATTTACACTTGCAATAAGAAAAATATGTTTGAATATCCTGTGAAAGGGAGGGGGTGGTGGGAACCTAAGCATTCCTTTGATTATATTCAATGAAACCAGGTTGTGTACTTTATGAGAACCAGGAACAACTTCTAACATCTTCCTAATCCTGTTGCAACTTTGATCATTTCTCCTTTTAAGAAATGGCTGTAACTGGACCTAGTAAAGTGCAATTGCTCATCTCGGACAGATAACTTTTATGTTTTGCTATATCTTTTTCATTCTAATGAAATCTTTCTCTCCATTTTAGACAAATATCACTTGCTGTGTCATAGCACATGGATTTCAGGACCGCCTGTGAAGAGGTAGGATCAGAATTTTTTTCAAACAACAGTAGAATGAAAATTAATGAACTTTTTATATATAATCCTTTTTATATGCAAGATACCCTTTTTTTCCTTCTCCTGAAATTTTCGGAATTATATAATCAAATGTAAGTTATTCAGCTGATCACTTCATGGTGGCAGATGGACTTTGTTGTAGAAGATGAAAGAATTTGTGCAGGTGTATTCATCACTAGACCTCACCTCTGTTCCCATTTACCTCTTTAGGCACAATGAGGTGCAGGTACTTACGTTTTGTGTGAGCTTTGCTCTTCTTGAAGTGTTTATATCTGAAAGCCTGTGCATGAAGGAAATCATCAGTGGAGTCAGGAATCTGGTGCTGCTCAGCAGAGTCAAGGAAATGAAGAAGTATGGGAAAAAGGTGGGGGGGAAGGGGAGCTGTGAGGATGACCGAAATGAAAAGCATTTAGTGAGGTAAGAGAGTAATTTTTGCCTAGAATTAGTTTCATAATATCAATGCAAAGTACTTCAGTCCTCCTCCACTAGAGATAAGGGAAGTTCTTTCTGTGTTCATATTAATTTGCCTTAAAGAAAGCAAATAAAATGTATTTGCAGACTTTAGCAAGGGCATCTTATTTACTCAGTGATTGTCTATGAACAATTGTTTTAATGTGATTTTAACAACTTCAGCAATTGAGGCACAGTGAGAACCGTTTACAGCAAATTATATAATGATGTTAATGCATTCTTATAATTTAAAAATCATGGCAATTACCTGTACACTGAAAACTACAAACAGCATTTATGAAGTTAGGACTGGAAACAAGAAAACTGGCTAGAACTTTAAGTATGACCATGATCCTGTGAAAAAATAGAAATTAAGCGATAGGAACAGCACTAAAAGCAAGAACTAACTGCAGCTAAAACCAATTGTGGCTTGAGAATCAGTTGGAATAAATTAGGGGAGAAGAGAAAATAAGCAGACTAAAGAACATTAAATCATGACAGCATTCTGAAAGGAGCAGTAGAGTCAAAAGCTAATATTAAAGTGAAGCTTACCTTTGGGAAAGAATACTGTGATATTTTTCCAGGGTGGTATGTGTCAGGCTCTAATACCCCAGAAGATATAAACAGTATAAATTCCACAGCAGTATATCCCGGATCATTTGCATGGAAGAAAACATTCTTACTAATTTTGAGGTCTGGCTTTTTGGATAGAATATTTTCAGTTGGAAGGGGCCTGCAGCGATCATCTAGTCCAACTTAACTGCTTCATGGCTGACCAAGAGTTAAAGCATGTTATTCAGGGCATTTTGGTTTTATTAATAACATCTCTTTTTGAATGCATTTATTCAGGAAAAGAGGCGGATACATATTATTTTCGCAGTTTTTTATGTTGCTATTCTTTAAACTGTGTAGACTATTTAGTGGCAATTAACTTCACTCTGTATCTAGTTTCTAATGGGGCCATTGGTATCAAATTTAGCTCTTTAAAAATCAGCTGATTTGTTGGAGCTACCATGGCTGCCAAGGGAAGGAGAGGATGATTCCACCCACCCTAAAGAAACTCCATATACTGGAGACCCTAAAGAAGATCGTTTAACTAACATTTAAACAAAATTAAATGAGGTGGATTCAACCCCAGTCTATATGCTTTGTGTAAAATGGGGATTTTGCCACAGAATCTGTGGCGTCACCTCCAAGACTGTGGTATATCTCTTTCCTCCCAAAAAGACATTAATAAAACACAGATTTTCAGCCTACTTTCATCAAATGCCTGTGTCTAAATAAATAACTAGCAGCCTTATGCTTGCACAGAGTGTAATTTTTAACTAAAACCTTAACCCTATCATTGTAATACATCATCGCTTTGGTTTTTGTTTTGGGGGAAAATACAGTGATCTGGATCTGAAAGCCCAGGGGAAGGGAGGCTGCTGCAGCTCCATATGCCCAGGTCCAGACAGTTGTGAGGGTGAAGACACACACAAGGGCAGAGCAGACATAGACACTACATGTGTCCATACATATATTAATGTACATGATGGGCCACACAGATCCCATATCAACACACAGAGCACTCACAGACAGCACCAACGCTCTCGTCCTGTTCCCCTCTATGGTAAAGCAGGATTGAGATCCACTCATGAGAGTATATGTATATGTATATGTATATGTATATGTATATGTATATGTACATGTATTTGTATCTACGTTGTGGGTGCCTCCAGCAGTGGGGCTTAGGCAGTTTGCCCAGTGTGCCCAGCAGCTATCCCTGAATCCCAGTCTCCACAGGCTGAGCTCGGGTTATGGCTGGACAAACACACTGACTATAAAACTGCATGTGACCAGTCCCTCTTTTTCCCCCTTAACCCTCTATTTTCATGTACTCATGCCCCCCACAAAACACTGAATCCATTCCCCTGCCCTTGGTTCCTCCCTTAAACATCCCGTAATAGGTCCTGTGCAATCCAAAACTGCATCCCATTGTGTGTCCCGTGCTCCTAGGCACTGACCTCCACTCACTCCAAGAGGTGCTGTGGCACTTTCTTACCGTAATGGGTTTCACACTCAGACACTGAAGCTGAAACTGTTCCAGGACAGCCTGGCAGGGGTCCCAGACTGGTTGTCCCTTCCTGAGTCCATAATTTGGGTTCCCACCTGCCACTGTGGTCCTGTGGTCCTTTGAGCTTGTGGTAATGGACCTTCAATAGGCTGGTGGAACTGGGCAGGGTGTTACATGGACTTTGAATGTGACCCATCCAAGTATTAATTAATTAATTACTTAATGAAATGTTTCACTTGAGGTCTGTATAAAGTGTAATAATCCATTCTGTCAGGTATTTCAAATCCCAATATATACCTTTCAGCAATTATGTGCAATAAAATTTTCTTAATACCTTGAAATTTGCCAGATTTATCACCAAAACTTTGTCTGGTACTTGAGCTTCTTAGGAAAGTAATGGTAGTGACTAAGGAAAAGACCATTGTGGCACTATACCCTTAATAAGCTTGTGGTTCTATTCCATCTTGGCACATCTTTGGCACTAGTTTAGTCACTTCAAGCCACAAACATTTTGCTGACATTTTATTTATTTCATCTATTGGCACAAAAGATAAAGTAGCTGTAGACTTTGCTCCATGTATTTTTAATTGGTTCTCTAGTCTGTGTATTTAAAACTTTCAGGCTTCTATCCCCTTCATCCCCAATAGTATCAAATTCTCAATCATACTACGTATGTGGGAAAAATATCTCTAGTCTTCTATGCCAGGATAGTTACTAAGAAGTTTTTGATAATGGCAATAAAAGCTTTTATGAAGCATCTTGACTGTTTGATCTTCCTCTTGCCTTTTCACTTCCTTTCATCTGCATATCCTAGTGCTGTAGCCACTACGCTGCAGAAGAACTGAGATTGCTCTCCCAAACTGGTGAATGCAGCTCAGATTCTTGTTCGTACTTCCATCCTTACTAATGGCAGTAAATGGTTTGAGCTGAGTTCTAATTAGCATAAAACCAAAATTTTCCACATAGATGCACTGGGGCTAAAGGATGTTTTTCATGGTGTCCATGACACACTCAATTTTTTTTCCTTAAATGACTTTTCATTCTAAGTAACTGCTGCTGTAGTGCACTGGAGGTCTCTGAGGGAACCTTAGTTCTTTCATAGTACTGATGCTTTCATGCATCCCTAAGTTCTTCTAGTGTCTACTAAAAGGATTTGGTTTGATGTTTGGACCCTGAAATGGTCTTGTCTCCTTGTAGGTACCTGCATGTGCACTTCCTGCCTGAGTTCCTCCTGCAGATCTGATGGGAGCAGTCAGAGTTATTATAATGAGGGGTTAAACACATTTATGTAGACAGGTAGAGTTTGTTTTCAATCCCAAAATGATTTCTAGGATCCTAATGGTTATTCTCTCCCCCAAGCATCTTATCTTTAGGCTAAGTCAAGGCATCCTAAAGTAGTTTTATTCTGCAAGAAAATACCTTCCATGCTAGACAGTTCAAATGGCACTACAAAAAGAAGGAGATCTTACACATATACACACATTTATTAAGGGAAACTACCTGGTATTTGAAGAGTGGTTTTTTTTGGTTTTTTGGGTGGGTTTTTTTTTGTTTGTTTTTTGGGTTTTTTTGTGGTTTTTTTTTTTTGTGCCTGGGTTTTCTGCTGGCCACTTTGGGAAGTTTTTCACTGTTTCATATTTGATTATTCAGTATTCCATGCTCTTTCCCCTCACTGATCAGCAAATGTATCCATTTTGTTTGTTCTTATATTTAACAATTTCTAAACCATAAGACTATCCAGCTCCTCTTTTACCCTTTATCCTGAGCTTTCTGAACTTTACAAGAGCATAAATCATAGAGTCACTGGGTTCTTAAAACGCTCTCCTGTACTCACTTGACCTTATTCTATATTCTGAAAACTATCTCTTGGAAGATAACCTCAGTCTCTGACATAATACTGTCCTCTGCAGTGAAAGTATCCTTCTGTTGAAATTGAAGACTTGGGATGATTATAATGCATTAGAACATTTTCCCCTGCAATTTTTTATTTTTTTTTAAGTTCATATTTTCCATTTACTTTATGAACAAGCTGCATGAGCAGCTTTCTAACTTTCCTAACTTTTGAAATGTCATTCTTTACTTCTAATAGCTTGGCTTTCCCCCCTCCCCCCCACAATATAACATCAAACTTACTTAAGTTAACAAATACCCCGTTCATTTTCATGTTTGCACTCTATTCATTTGTTTTCACAGTACTGTCCATCTGAAGGATTAATTTGAATTGGTAAACTGTTCGTCCTCTGCTTTATGAATCCTATAAATATTCTTGTAGACATCAGAAACTTTATAATTTGATACATTCTGTTATTCAAAGTAGTGACCTCTATTTCAACATCCATCTAGTTGGGGGAGTTTTTTGCCTGCAACAAAACGTGTTTTAAATTTTAAGTCATATTTAACTTCTTCATGAATTTATTCCCTTAATGTTGTTATATACTTTTATGGTCTGTTTCTAGTCACCTTTATGCCATTTTCTGATTTACACATTTCAGACTAAGCTGCTGTTTTCCTTTGTTTATAAATCCTGTTAAATAGCAATACTGAGATTTCTAACACCATGGGTTTCTAGGATTTTTCTTAAATGAAGCTTCAACTCATGACTTAATCTCAAAATCACAAGATGGAAAATGACTGGTAAATTACAATGTCTGTTAGAATGTCATATAATAAGTGAAGTAAATTTGAAGACACATACATGTTCTCACAACAGCCTTCAGTTTCATGTTATCTTACCTCTTAGGCTCAACTCCACAGTCATAGTAAGCTCACTGGGAACTTAGACATCAAAGTGGCATCCTTACAGTGTCAGAAAAAGAAAATTTTTGCTCTAAAAAAGTACCTTAGCTTAGTAAGAAGCTCATATATATACATATTTATATAAATATATAATTTTTTCCAAACGTCTAATTTACATTTGGTATTGCAGACTGTATGAAGCAAGGACTTTCTCCATAAGACTTCATTCTTTCAATAACATCACTTAGAAAGAACACCACAACAAATACTTACCTGGCAAATACCTGACAAATCAAAATAAAATAAGTTCAAGTCCAAATTCATAATTTTTCTGCAGTTCTTTCAGACTGGAGTGTACAATTCATATGCAGGAATGGACTTGCTGTCCTTTGGATTGGAAAATGTTGGTATCTGATTGAAGAGGCTCTGAATGACAAGCTGAACACATCCCTGTGTGTCTGGGCTGCATTCCAATTTTTTGACAATATAAGTGCTTTTCACTTAAGCTAGCAGTACCTCCACAGAATGTGTAGCTGGACCATTTGAAAAACATCCTTTATATGGTTCTGACACATATTCCTGCCTCTTGAATCCATTGCTATTACCTCCTTAAATCCATTGCCATTACCTCCTTAAACCTCTGATTCGATTTCCTTTTTTAGTATTATACTTACGATTATGAAGCAGTGACAGGCATATCTCCAAATACTCAGAGGTCAGCCTCAGTTCAAATAAGCATCCAAAAGGGTAGATATTAATCTGAAGGAGCTAGGTACACATTTAAGGCAGTTTTGCAACCCATTCCCCTTACTGCTCTCATGTTCTTGATAGTAGAAATAAATTTCAGGGCTTAAAACCAAATTGCAGAGGCTTACTTTATTTTAGGACATAACAGTCAAAGTGGAAACTAAAAATCCAGGTCACCTTGCATAGAAAATGTGCTGAGATTTTTTTTTCCCCTCTTCCTTTCTTCCACTTGTTTATGGACTAAACTATCCTGGGATATCTGTTGAAGTCTTCCTGCTGACATGAAACTGGGAGAAGCAAAGCTAAACAAATTGGTTTATTACTGTAGAGCCAAAGACATAGATAAAGTAGCATAAAGGAAGAGATATAGCCATGTCTTGAAAATTAATGACAAGTATTTAAAATTGCCTGAAATACTGAAAAAGTCTCTTCCAGAACAAAACATGGAAAATGTTTTAGAATTTCTTTTTCCTTGTCATAGATGACAAGAAAAACCAAAGACATAAAATGGAAAAAAAAAAAAAAATTCTTCAGAAGAAAATCTACCAGCAAACTTATTTAGGCCAGATAAATTTAAAAAATATTTCTGTTGGAAATTCTGCAGGAAATTGACTTTTAAATCAACAGGTAACTTTAATGATGTTTCTCCTCCAGTATTTATTTTGGTATGTGTTTGTTCGATACTCTGCTACTAGCATAAATCTATAAACTGTAGTTTTCATGTGTATTTCCTCGGAAATTAATTCTTAAATATTTGTGAAGGCCATTTAACAAATGTGAAATGTTGGGTTTGGTATGTAAGCATTTTTAAATTCCTTTTAGGAAAGGAATCTTTAGGCCAGATCTCTTACACAGCCTGTATGGACAATGTGCTGTGAGTCAGAGTATAATTTTTAAGTGGCCTTTTTTCACTGCCTTGTTGATAATAATGATCAGAGTGTGACCATATTCTTGGGAGAAGCAGTCTGCCTTAAGGGCTCTGCCAACCTATGCTGTTCTCTGATAGTGACCTGAAGCAGAAGGTTCACCACAGACTGGTGTGGCAAAGCAAAGGGAGATCAGCTTTCAGCCCCTCTTGTAATTATATTAGTTCAGGAACTGTAAGGAGTTCCAAGGACATCAGCTCTTGTCACGTCAGTGTTCTTATCTAACTCAGCTTGAAACAGTGTGGAATGAAATGACAGAGGCAGCCTTGTGCAGGTGCAACATTCACTGCATCTGTTACTTAGGTACCACTACCTTCTTTCATCATTGCTTTTGCTGGAAGCCACAGGTTCTTCTCCCATGTGGAAACTATTTCTTTTTCACCTCTTTACAATGCTTCCATATGCATTCCTTAACACACCTCCTCCACTTCATAAAAATGTGCAACTTCAAACACTCGGTTTTCTTCCCATCTTCGCAACAGGAGCCCAACTCTATAAATAAGGTGATGTTCTTGGCAATTTGGGCTCAGTCAAGGTGTATTGGCTTCACAAACCAGCTGACCTCTGCTTCTCTCTGCATGTCTGCTGTGAGGTGTTGAGCTGCAGTGCAACACATTTGAGCACAAGGAGATGCCTCGCATGGCCTTGCACGTAGCTCAGCAGCTCAGCCCATGTGCTGCATGTGTCTTTTTGCTGTAAGACAGGAGTAGGGCTCAGCCCTCTGCCAATGACATGGAGAAGGCTTGAAGGGAAAAATTTCAGCACAGCCTCACATGGAATCTCTTAAAAATTGGTATCAGGAACAAAAGCTAACATCAGCCTTAGCTCTGCATTCCCACACCTCACACACACGTGCATGCCATAAGGGCTCTTCAGATGTAAGAGGGGGCAGGACTATAGGCTAGACAGCTGATCAGAATAATGTTACTGGGGCCACGGGAATAAAAAATATTGATGTGCTTGGCAGTTTCTGTGAAAGAATATATACAGGTTGTCTTCCCTAATTTCCAGCTCTGGAACATGAACTCACATCTTTATTTGACTCATTTTATGGAATACTTTGAAGGGGGTGGGTGAGAGCAGCAAGAAGGAGGTTTCAACAGACAAAAATGAAACAATTTAATTCCAGTGTTTGTTCTCAAGGTCTTCTTTTGAAGTTACCTAATGAAACTCTACATTCTTCTCCTTTAAATAGTTATTAATGCTGCTCACAGGTAGGAGAGGGAAGGAGGTAGCATAATTGAAGATTTAATTTTGAACTGTATTGTAAACTAGCTTTCATAAAACCCAAACACAAGAAAGTGGTTCATTACATTTTAGAAAGTCTGATGTAAATAAGGTCCCTGAGTATGTGTGATCAATCTTTCCAAGGGCCAAAATATTTTGCTGTTCCCAAGCTTGATTTACTTGTTCAAGCTCAATAAGCTCAGCTCATATGCATTTAGAAACTGACTTGAATTTTAATTTTATTCTAATGTCTAATTGTGCCTGCCGTGGTTGCCTCTAATTCCTACAAAGTAGCCCCTCATCTTTTGCAGAAAGACTCTGGAGATTTTATAAGGTTATTGGCTAAATCAGAAATGTGCAATCAAGTGAGGCAGAGTTACTATACCCAGTGTACGAGAGGCAGAATTAGTTCTGTTGCCAGTTATCCAGAGAGGAGGAAAGGCAGGTTGCAAACTTTGCTGTAGGAGAAAGGCATTTTATAAGTGTTAGCCCCTTTATTTGACCATAGTTATTTACAATCCCCATTGTTCAACTTCCATTGTCACTCACTGCTTACTTCACAACTCCAAGGAGAGAGGAGGCATCTTAGTGTGTAAAGGAGTTCCAAGGACATAACCACTCTTCATTTTAATATTGTAACATTTTATGTATATGAGAGGGAATTTTTCAGTGGTACTTGAAAACCTGACTCCTTCTGTGATCCATTTATTTTTTCTGTGCGTGCCAATCAGTTTCTCTCTCATCCTGTTAAAAAAGGAAAAAACCCCCAAAAAAGACACCTTAATATCTTAATATCAGAAAAATAGTGCAGGGTGACTGTTGACCAGAGGTTTGACTGACCTCAGTGTGAGTTCAATGCATGGAGCTCTTCATTTTTTCTTCTTCTTACCTAGTTTAAAAAGAATAAAAGCAATGTCAGAGCCACTTTCAAAGTCATGGCTGAGTTGTACACATTTGCTCCTGGCATCCAAGGAAAAACAATTTCCAAAGTTTGAGTGTTGAGTATGGAGCAGAAGTGACAGAACAGTTTGTCAGTGGAGAACATTATATAGAGCTATTTAAAGATTGTCCTCGACCTTTCCACCCCTTTTAAAACCTCCTGAGAGAGATTTAAACTTCTCTTTTGCCAGCGGCCTACTGTCAGTTCCATATTTGTGTTTGTTCTCTCCATGCTATGGATGTAAGAGCACATTATGGGAAGGTCTTCCAAATCCTCTTTTAGACTCTTGTCTGAGAAAGAGACCTCAGATTCAGCCAGGTCAACCTTGGCACTTAAAGTTCAGAGAAATACTTTTCTTTCCTTGATCTCCTCTTAAGCCAACTTTTTACAGATGGTGGATTGAAATCTGACCTCTATGAAGACCCGTGACAGTTTTATTATTGGCACTGAGAAGTCCAAGGTTTTAAATACTTTTTATATGTGGATTTTCTTCTGAGATACATGTGTGTGTATGTCTATATCTATATCTATGTCTATCTATGTATCTGTACTTATATAGATAGATAGACATAGATATAAATATAGTATACATATCTATACTTATACTGGTAAAATGCTTGTAAGGCTAAGTTTTTAGATTGTTTGTAAGCAGATTTCTCATATTAAAAAGATGCTCTACCAATAGGAATTTTGTCCATCGATGAAGTGTTACAAGGAGTGCTATTTTCAAAATAACCTTCAGAGAAAATTAAATACTGATGGTACTTTCATGTGCCAACTTTTTCAGTGCTCACCCTCTCATGTGTAATGCCCGAAAAGATAGTACAAGTAGGTACTACAAGAAAGGCCGTGTTAATGGCTGAAAAATCATTTATTATATATTGGAGAATCCAACAGAATTCCTGATCTTTAGTCATAAATGTAAAATACAGAAATGGAGCAAGAGCTAAGTTACTACGAGGAGTTGTAGTCTTTGATTTATTTTCTCTTATTCTTAGCTCAGCATCCTCATTTGAAAAGGAACATAAAAAAGTTATGACTGGGTTCATGTAGCTGCTGGTACTCACATCTGGCCAGTTTGGAGGTGTCATTATACGTGTTTCTGTGTCAAAAATGGTGTAATATGTGGAGGGTCAGCTTTTATTTCACATCCAAGTGGGGCGTTATCATTTAATGAAAAGATGGAAAGTAAGAGCACAGCTGATTTGAAGTAATTTGAAACGAGTTTCACAAGATGATCATGGGCGAAATAGCACCTTATTTTTGCAAAATCTGCCTTTACTATTTACTACTGTAACATTTGTTCTCTCGTAGTCTAAACACAGTAAATACAGTGATCACTGAAAATAGTTTTGGGTATTTGTTAACATATGTATGGTGACTGTACATTTCTGATTCAAAATACCACTGCTAACAATGCTAGGTGCTAACTGAAAACCCCCTTTTTTTTTCTTTATTCCTTCCTTTGAAGACAAAGACAGGGGTTTGTTTGCTGCAGGATGGTAACCAGGAGCCTTTCAAAGTGCGACTGCACTTAGCCAAAGATATTTTGATGATCCAGGAGCAGGATGTGATCTGTGTGTCTGGTGAGCCTTTCTATTCTGGTGTAAGTAGTTTTTATTTCCTCTTTAAGATGTTCTTTACAAAGAAAAAGTTTTGTATGGGTGCATACACACATACACTGTGCATATACAAATGGGTGCATTTACTCCCATGGATGGGTATTTCATTTTATACTGTTAACATTCAAGTGTATTTAATATGTTTCTTTTGTGAGTAAATATTAGCAATAATCATTTAAGAAGCAGCAATAAGGTAATAATTTACATGCTGTTTCTCTTCACTCACCCTTGGGTATTGGAGCCACTGAGGAATGACACAAGCAGTGGTTTTTGCAGGGAGTACAGACACCTCAATGTACTTATATGTCTGAGTATTGTCTGTGGAGTTGATAAGATACTTACAGCAGGGCTTTGTTGGTAGAGGAGTTATCTTTTATCCTCTGTTGGTTGGGTTCCTTCCTATGGTAGTGATGCCTTTTCCTGGTCTTAAAATCAAGAATCAAACACAGTCAGAAGGGGAAAAGGGGTTTTACTTCAGTATTTGTTTTAAGGATCTTTAGGTGCACCACATCCAGGTGGAATGCGCCGAAATGCACACTGCAATGCACACCCCTGATAGATCGGGTATAACATTATAGGTCTTACCAATTAGCATATCTATCAAAGATTCCCCAGTGAGAGGCTCTAGTGAGCCCCTCCCCAAGGAACCTTCCCCTGGTTGGTTCTATCTCAGTTTACAAAATGTGTTCTGGAGAGGACCTTGGTGTCTGGGGCATTCTGATCCCTAACTACGAAGCTTCTAAGATGTTTAGTCTCCTAGCTTGATAAATGAGTCTAAGAATGTAGGCAAAAAACACTAAGATTACAAAAGTTATAAAGAGGTATATAAAAGAAGTACAAAAGAAAAGGCAAAAAATCATCATGGCATCAGTAGCACAGCACTAGACTTCAGGAATGCTGTGAGGGTCACTAGTTTTAACAGCGTATCATGTTAACAGAGATGGAGCAGTGTAATAGTGGGGTTTATCTGTTTTTACATGATGTGTCAGATTCCTTATTTAAGCATCATATTGAATTTTGTGCACGAGAAACTACAATTATTTGGGAGATCTGTAAAATTTTATATAGAATAATATTGTAGGGTTTAGAACTATTGTAATGCAAAGGTTTTGCTTAATATTAGCAGATAGGTACAAAAATAATAGAAAACATTTAGTATTCATTTCTATAGACATTTTTATAGATACTGTAATTATATTTTGTAGAGATATTTTTAAGATTTATGTGAAACTATGATAAACATTCTGTTCTCCCTTTGAGCTAAATAAAATTATCATAGAATTTTGTGTTAAATCTTGTGAGGCATAGTAGTGTGAGATCTGTTTATGCAAATGTTTTGTGAATGCTATTATGTCTGTTGTATTATTAAATTGCTGCTGTTGCCACATATTTGCATCTCTAAATGCAAGTACAATAAAAAGATACAAAGAACTAACAAAAAAAAATTGGCAGAAAGTTAGCAGTGCAAAAAGTGTAAAAGATTAATGAAAAAATGTATGAAATTATCCATCTCATGATTATGAATATCTCAAGGTGAATTCTCTGGAGCTTTTCTCTGAAACAAGAGGAACACACTGCCTACAGTCTCTGTAGAGTCTAGACTTATTTGAATGACAAATTCTGACTGTTTCATGCTGAACAAATGCAGTTTACTAATACAGGTCTGTGTCCTTTATATGGAATATAGATTCTCCTTTTACCAGCAGACTCCACTGTTCCTCAAGAGACAGGACATCCAGCAGCCAGGATAGAAATAAGTTATGAGTTCCAGCTCAAGCTGTAGTTCTTCATTTAGATCATACACTGTGGCACCATTATTCCACCAACACCGTTCTGGCATTATTTAGTAAAAGATTTTATCACTCAGAAATGTGACTTTCATTATTCTGCTGTAATATCTGTAATATCCTGCTGAACTTGTTATTTAAATGTCTTCATGAAATGCATATATTTTTTTTTTCCTTTTTCACAGTAAAGCTTTGTCTTACAGTTTTTCTCTCCTTAGTTTTGCAAAGGCTCTGTAGAAAAAAATGGCTTATTTGCTTCCCCAGTTAAACTCTCCTATATTATTTGCATATTCAACCCATAACCCATTAACTGATTGATGTTAGTGTGTTGACGCAGAGTTACTTTTTCCTGGAAGTTTCATTGTTAGACTAGTGACTTTTGAGCACTTTACCCTGATTTCCTTTGGGATTAAGACTAGGTTATGCAGCACTAGGTTCATTCCAACTAAGGATGATTGGCATTTCACAGACATTTAGCTGTCCTTTTGTCACAGGTAATTTGAATGATCTGAAATCATGTGCTTTGATTGTATACTATAATCACACAAGTCCCACAGATTTCTTTTTTTTTTTTTTTTATTTTTCCTCATTTTTATTCCTGATTTATTAGGTTTAAATTTTTTTTGTTTTTCTAATGTTATATTTTGTTTGGTTGATTTTGTTTTGTTCTTTCTGTCATTCTAGATAACTGACTGCATTTATCTTTCTTTTACCTGAATTCTGCAAAGAAAGGGTTTTCATTAGCAACTGACACTGGATGCCTTAGAGAATAAACTCTTAAAGCATAAAAATATGATTTGGTACTGAGGAACAATAGTATTGTTAAATTTTACAGACAAGCAGCTACTGCAAAAGTAATTTTTAATCCGTTTAACTAAATAATCTTCAAATAATTTGATTATAAGGTTTTGCTTTATCACTGCTGCCCTGGTATGGAACGAAGGCTATTACTGCGTTTCTGGTTCAGAACAGCATCTGTTTGTTGCGTCTGAATCAATTTGCATGCTCCTCTGTGTAGGACAGACTTTAAACAGGCACTTAACGTTCCGGCAGCATCCAAATCTGCATCCTGCAGAATAATCTAAATAAAGTCAATGGCTCCTTAGGAATGAAGTGCTGTTTAATGTGAGTGCATGGGATAAGAACCTAGTTCTTAAGTTAGAACACTTCCTTTTGGTGCTAAACAGTTCTAGTTTCCAAAACTAAAGAGGTGCAAAGAAACCTTGTTTCTTCTTTCGTTGTATACAGTTTGAAGTAAGAAAATGAAATGCATAAAAGATTATAAGCAAAATAAACAGTGTTATACACTAAAAAAAATAAAGCATCTGTTTCTTTAGTGGGCTGAAAAAAATGGTGGTGTTAGTGATGCAGCAATTGTACCTACGACAATTCCATACAGCATCAACCATCATTCCAATGATCATGGAGTACAGTTGCATCAATAAGTATTAAAGAGATTATTGTGTGTGCCATAAGAAAGGCTTGCTTTCCAAGAGAAAGAAATGCAGCAGGTTCAGCATTATGCTGCTAGCAGATATCCAATGTAGATTTGAGCTCCAATGCAAATGGCCAAAATTGGGAGGAGAACATTTTGTGAAACTCAACATGTAGAAGGCAGTGTTGTTACTAAAAATCCAGATTAAATCCTTGCCTGTGGAGAGGCTTTATATTATGGGAAGTGTATGCCCCAGTTGGAGTAGCTTGGGTAGGAAGGTAAGACCAAGGTCAAGTACACTTTTTTCTCCCAGGGCAGTTAGGAAATGCCATGAAAAGAGCTGAATTGAACCATGTAAGAACCTTGTCACTATTGATGGAAGGAGTACAGAATATCTTTATATGTGCTTTTAAGCATATTTCTTTTCTTAGTTGAAATTATGCTCACAGAAGTTTGCTGTATGGTGTTCCATATGACAGTGTGCAGTGAGGCGTCTCCCAATCTTTTTAGGCATACATTTCAATAGCCTGGACTAATCAGGACAGCCTAATGCTGAACTTGGTAAAAAATTGTGGTGGGAGAGGAGATAGCCTAAGATATGGCATGTCTCATCTGAAGATGATTTGTTCCTAGGAAAGGTTTTAATATTTGCCATTCCAGAATCAATATTTTTATTTTAGAGTTAATCCTTACAATTTCTATCACCTTTCATGAACATCTGAAATTCAAGGAGAAGGATTATTGTGCTGTAGCAAGATAAGTAGTTTGCCTAGGAAGCTGTGGATTTTTTCTTCTTTTCTTTAATAAATTTTGTTTGCTAATTGTACTCAGAAATTTTTTTACACATAGAGTCTATGTGCATGTGAGATCCATAAATTAAGGCTATGACAGTGTACCATCTGACAGGATGGACGATTTGAATCAGCTACTATTTTTTCTAAAAGAATGAAAAAAAACTGCGAGCAGCTGGCAAATTGTTAGCTACCAGAAGAGTTTTCATTTTTACAAAATTGTCTTAAATGCTCTTTTAAAGGGTCATAGATTTTACAAAATGCTGCTAACTCACCTGATGGTAACACACAGATGAGTCACATTTCTTTCAAGCAATTTATTTCTGTGCTGCTGTGTAGTAAATACATTAATTAATTAAACATTAATAATTTCTTTTAGTGGTTTGATTTTTTAACTAAGGATCTTTGGGAGAAATTTGTGTGAAGATCAGTCATAATTCAATACTAATAAAAAATGAATGCATGTTTTTTCGTGAATTGATAGAGCAACAGCTCTCAGAGTAGCATGGCATTTGGCCAAGCATTTAACTGAGGTTGATACAATTGTATCTAAATGTAGCCTGTGGACCATAATTGGCTTGTCCATAAAGAAAAAAGTATCAATAAACATCTTTTCCAAGGCCAGAAAATAACATTGTCTGTAGCCAGGTCTGTTTTCTGATATTGTTAACCATACAGTCATTTTTTTCTGTAGGGGTAAGAACATGTGATAGCTCACTTTTAAAGTTGTTCTTATGCTTTTGTGAAATCAACTGCTGAAAGATTCATGAATATATACAAAGCCCATAAAGTATTAAAAAAAATTAGTTGTTAGAGATTTTCTAATTTTTTTTTAGTTTTTTATACAAAAGTCTTAAGTTATAAACTTTACACAATAGACTATTCTTGACTTTTTTTTTTCAATAATGCAGTTATTATTAATTTTTAAGAATAAGTTTAAATTCAGAACACATCACTTAATGATGACTTGTCTGGGAAGTCAGATGAAGTTATTATATTTTCCTTGCTTGAATATTTAAATTTTTGAGACTACCTGAGAGTTAATTTTATATCTGTTTCATTGAATCATTCTCTTTTCAAAATTATGAATTTTCTTGTCATATATTTTAGTGTTGGTAAAACAAGTTCAATTAACATTAACAATTTTAATGAATAGAAATAGAAGAAAAAAATTAAAAGCTGAAAATGGTAAATAATAGTTTTGACTTGTTTTCTCTATTGTCTTTATTTAAAATTTTGATTCTGATGTGTGGTTGAATATTATAAACAATGCCAAAATGAAGCTCCCTGTCTTGGACAGAATTGCAAATATGTGCACAGATAGGTCACCTTTCAAGCACTTTCCATTTTTGTTACCTTCACAAAGCTACCAGTAAGAATCTTTGGGTTTTTTTATCTTGTTGGGATCTGTCAGCTATTCAGTGGAGTGAATCCATTTTTTCACAGAAGTCGTCAAGTATCTATCAGATGGGGGTAACTTCTTTTTTCCTGCCAATCTGGACAGCTTTAAAGTGACAACCTGACAGATGTAGATATGATTACTTAGGGAAAGCCTAAGTTTGCTTATTTTTCTACAGCTCCTTAAAAGTAAAAAGCATAGCAATCAGCTGAGGTTAAAATGCCATTTATAATGTCAGATTTGAAAGTGAATAATAACATTTCCTCATTGGAAGAAGGCTTTTCCTCCACAAGAAAAAAAATATTGCAAATTAGAAAAAAATCAGAGAATCCAAAATATTGATCAGTGGCAGTCTGTGATGTGAGGCAGTAGCTGGAAACTACAGAGAATGTAACTTAACCTAGTAGGAGTTCAGATCCTGACCACAGGTTTATAGGTTTATTTCTCTTTTATTTCTATATTAAAAAATGCAGTACTTCTGAGATGAATCAATCATATGAATAGAAGTTTTATAAGTAGTTATTTAGGTGAACGTTTCAGCTTTCAAGCATAGGCTGCAGGACCGAACATTTTGAAGTAAGAACAAGCGAAGGGTTGAGTGCTTTATTTTATTCCAGTCACTGTTAACAGCCTACACGACAGCACTGTGTTCACCATCCTCAGCCTCAGCACAGCTGCAGAGGAAGGGGGATTTCCAGGTGACCAGGCGTGTTGCAGCCCTCCCTTGCTCCCAACCCTCTCCAGCTGCACGAGGAACTGAAATAATGAGACAAGCTTCAAATGCCACATGATGGAAGTTGTTAGCAGATGAGCAAGTGTGGCGGTGGCTCAGGTGCCCTCTGGCCCGGAGCTGATCTCTTGGGTCCGTTATTCACCAAGAGACAATGACTGCCTGGATGAGGGGTCCATTGGGGGCAGCCCGGGAGCTGCGGAGGGCGCATCGGTCGCCCCGCGGGGACAGCCCTGGGGGGCCTGTCGGTTTGCCCTGGGCGGCACCCTTTGGTTTCCTCCCCCCCCCATTCTAGAGGCTTCAGTTGGGCACGCGGTCTGATTGGGTCTATGTTTTATATTTATTCATTTTACCTGTTGCATATCACATTAGCTTCTGGAAACTTCTCTTGTTTGCTGCTCCCCATAGGTTGTATCCTGGTTCTCCCTCCCCCGAAACTCTGCTATTTGTCCCCTGTCATTTGCTTGTCATTCCTTAATTCGCCAGTGGTTAACCACGCCCTGAGATTTGTTGCTGTATTTAAGTTGCGGTCCCGCGCTTCTTTTTGCTTCTTCTCGCTCCACGTCTCCACTGCCTTCTCCCCTGCGTTTCTTCAATAAACCCTTTCCTGCGGAAGAAGCCCTTCTCAGCTCCTTTATTCCCTCTGCCGTTGCCTGCCGTCCTGGCGCTCAGCTCAGCCCTCGCCACGCGGTGAGCTCGCCACAGCCATTAGACATTTCGGGTCCGCGGCCGCGAAATTGTCGGCTCCTACTCAGGGCCACCGGGCAGCCCAGAGTCCAGGAGACCCCGACAAGCAAGTCTGCTGGCAAACCTTGTTAACACTATTAATTCCAATTGGAAATGTGACTGACCTGTGTCCTGTGTCCTTTATACTCAGAATGAGTATAAAACTTGCTCATGTAAATTAATCCAAAGAAATGTCACTAAGAAAGAGCAAAGCATTACCAAAAAGAGGATACAAAAACTTGAAAATGTATGCAATAATTAAATTAGATTTAAAAAACATCTCATTATATTTTCTTATTTCAAAATGTAGTAGGATTAGTAATAGCTGATAAGCTATATGAGAGTATGGCCTTGAATATATTATGGCATCAAATGTTAACAGGTTGTTCTATGAAATTGCTCCCAATGTATTGATATTATCGTTATACTATTTCATTTTAAAATTTATGTTCTAGCATTTTCCTCCTTTATTTCCCCCTACATTTTTCCATGTGACTGTTCTATTGTAGATTCCTCTCCATGTCTGTTCCTTTTTTCCCACCTACTGTTTTGTGCTGAAAACCTTTCAGCTTTTCATCATGTTCTCCATATGTATAATACCTTGTTCTCTGTTCTGTCTTCTGAAAAGAGAGGTCTTGTTTTCTGTCTGTACCTTGACAAACTAATTCTTCATACCTTTACTCTTGTAAGGTGAATATCCAGACTCACCAGATGAATAACCACACATTGGGAAAAAGGCTGAGAAGTGGTATATTTAAGTTTCACATGCTGTTAGTTCAGTTTTGTGAGGATTTTTGAAGTTTCTTCATCCTTTCATTCAACGTTTACTTGACTTCTTTCACAGAGACACATTATTAGATTATTAGACCACGTTAGATGACTGCTTTATATTATACAGGATAAGTAGTTTGAAAGGATTGCTAGCTAATCATTATTTTTAAGTCAGTTAAGCAATTATAAACTTCCTTTTACATCATATACCAGTCAGTAAGAAATACTTGAATTTTTACAGTGCTCCAAGATGTAACTTAAAAATATCATTAACTCTTGACTAAATATAAATAGTTAATGATTACATAGGATTCTGTATTTTCCTTTCCTCACTATTTACTTTTGCTCTCTTCTCACATGGTCATTCTTCACTTCTGATCTCAGTCATGATGACATTTGTGTTCCCCAGAAGATCATATGGATTTTAAGGAGAAATTTTAATAGCTCTTTAATGAAAGCCTCAGAAACATTGTTTCTGTTTCACTGCATAGCTCTGAGGAAGAATTTTTTTTTTTTTGGCAAAACTCTTATCTGTCCTTTCCAGTCAATGAACATACACGTGGACATGGAATTTTCTGAGTTAGAGGCATGGAAAATGCTGACAGCATGGCAGCAGCTTTTTGTTTTTCAGTAAAATGATAACTACTCTTGTTCTGTTCCAGGAAATAGCAAGAGCACTACTCTGAATCTTGCTTTTAGAGTCCTAGGGGCTCTAACCTTCCCTCTGTTTGGTATATGTTGATAACAAATGTGAAAATGGAATTACAAGCTCACAGAATACTTTGTGTAGTCTTGATAGTGAACTATGTATCATTTCATCTGAACCAAGTTTTATTTTGTAAACTTGGAGATGAAGTTGCTTTTGGAATTTGCAAAACCACTGCAAATTCAATCATAGAATATCATGTGGTGCAAAAAGAGGGCAAAGCATAAAAATTTTGATAGAATAATATCATATTATTTGATAGAATAATATCATATTATATAGAATAAAAATATTGATAGAAAATCAGTGGAACATCAGTATTCTTAACCTGAACAACACAAACAGTCAATCAGGATACTTAGAGCACTTCTTCACTTGTACAAAATTTGTTGCCTTCCAGAGCTCTTGCTGTGTTTTATAAATGAATAATCGTAAATAATTTTAAGAACTTAAGGCTATTAGACCAGAGAAAAGCATTTTATTATTGTTACTGTTCATTTGAGATGCTAATTAAAGACATCAGAACAAAATAATTTGCTTCAGTTTGCTGGTAAACTTCTTTCATGCATTTATCATTATAATAAAAGTATTTTGCATTACAATATAGTGCTTTACAGACAAAGTATATTCTGTTCACCTGGGTGTAAAATGGCCCTGAAAATTAAGCTTAGTTTGGGGTTTAGGGTTTCATAAAATAAGGCATGTCCAAATCACAAAATAAAACTTACTTGGACAAAGGAATTTTCTGACAAAACATTTCAAAGTGGATATCTACCATCAAAATACTTATTCAAGTTACTTTGAAAGTCAAAAGGGAGGGATTAATCTTTCCCAAGTTAAATTTGACCTCCTGCCTCTATATCAGGTGTTTTCAGGACTAGCTTGAGTCTGCCTTTGCCTGAGTGAAAACCAAAAAGTATATTTTATTGGCTCTTTTTTATGGGTACTTTTGTATGTGTTGGGCTAAGAAAGACAACAAGGACAGAAATAGTCCACAGGATAGTTTTTCTGTTAGGTGTTTTAAAAACATAGCTTCAGATTAGAATATATTCAGATGCCAGTATTTACAGTGACTACTGACATATCATGAACTACAAATTTTAATGAACTTGCATATTTTTCACTGAGAATATTACTTTGTTTGAGATTTAATCCTTAATTGTGTTGTTCTTTATTCCATTCATGGTTGATGTAACCAGTTGTAGCCAGTTCAAGCCAGTTTAGTGAAAGGTTGCTATTTTTCAATGTCATCTTAGCACAAGTGTGTTCTATTTGATTTGGGCATGTGTAACAAAAAATACCGGAATATATTGACTAGAGTGTACAAGTCAAGTTTCTGTTCTTAGCTCCATGTTCAACACAAGCTGGAGGTGGAAACGAGATGAAGTTAACAGGAAAACTACAGCTCCCAGTGGAGCCACAGCTGAGTGTTTTGTGTTCATTTCTGTAAACTCAGCTTAGACCACACATCAGAATGTGGCCTATATTGGTCTATCCTGAATATATTGTTAGCACTATTACCTGCATCTGAAACTGTGGCAGACAAAAGGTTTTCTGAGTGCAGTTTGTGGCCTGAACCCAGTTGGTGGAAACTGCATTTTGAAAGTTCCTTTTTAGAAGTTTATGTTAGAAATAAAAATTGAAATACTTGGCTATTTAACACCAAAATATATACCTTTTCCTTAGAATAAATGTATGCAAGCATTTTACATTTGGCAAGCAACATTATCCATTCAGCCTAAATGAATAAATGGTAAGTCTCATTTTAGGAAATCCATTTTGTCTTTCGGTCCAAAACATTGGATGAGTTCACACTCACTCTTTCCACAGTTACAGAGTTCATATTTGTCACGAACATGGAAAAAGAAACAAGGTGACTTGATTTCCACCAAAATTCAGCAATAACAGTTTTCCAAAACTTTTATGTGGTAGCTCCTTTATTTTCCTTTCTGTAAATGAAGTGAGGAAGTAAAAAATACATCTGTATATATTCCATCTTCTCTGTCACTGCTACATTCCTGATGATCTATTGGCAATCTATGCTGATTGTGCTGAAATAAATACAATTGAATGTAACATATGTAGTTAAAACATACATGCAGACTTATGCCATGAAATAGATATATATGTAATTAAATAAGTATAAAATATAGACCACATGTAGAGGACATTCAGAAATCCATAAAATTCATATATTTGAAACTGGATATATGATATATCTGCTAATAAGTTATTTTACCACTACCTAAATGTACTAATTCTAAATGATCTTTGGGTATAAAGTCAACAGACGGACTAAGAAAAAAAAATTGTACTTTTTGTAAATTTTTGTATTTGAGACAGATAGTAGCCTACAGTTTTTACAGCACAAATTTTAGGACAAGCAATAAAAGGAAAAAGATGGCCTGCTTTTAATAATTATAGGTTATGGGCTGGGATTTTTAAACCATAGCTCTGAGATCAACAGTGGCTGTTTTTTGCATTAGCTTTTGGTGGGTTTTCTTTTTATTTATTTATTTTTTAAGTTGGATCATTAGTGTGCTTTGAAATGGATTTATGCGACGTGTGCACTTGTTATGCTTTGGTTCACATCAGTGAGTGGTCTTGGCATGCACAAGTTGTTTTCCTTTCAGATGACACTAAATTGGAAAATGCACTACAGGAGTGCAGTGTATGTACTTCAGCGTGTAGTGATCAACCTGCATGTGGGACCAATTTAGGACTAGTCAAGGCCTTAACCTCTGAAATGTGTGTGTTGTGCTGTAATTGTCCAACTCTACAGTTCTGTTCTTAGCACATTGCAGTACTGGCTAGGATGGTGTGAATTGAACAAATAATTTTTTTGGGTTTTTTGAGACGGGATCTCTTATTTTCTTCCAGATTTTGTCTTTTTCCTCTGCAGTGTAGGTTTCATGGGATTTTCAGTTCAGGAACTCAGAACTTCATTAAAGCAACAAAAATCAATGTAGGATGGAAACACAGAAAAAACTTACTGAAGTACGAATATAGTTCTGGCAGAAGACATTAAATCTAGCAAAACTTGATTTATTTTTTTCCAGGAAAGAACAGTAACAATTAGAAGACAGACTGTAGGAGGATTTGGATTAAGTATAAAGGTAAGAGGATTTTTTTGGTCTATTTTCCATATTACACGAAGTGTGTCTTTGTATATAATCAATGTTACTGTTAGTAAATGCAAACTCTATTTTAGAGAAGTAGAAACAAGAGAGGAGACATATTCTTGTGTGTTAGATTCTGTCGCAGCAGGCAACCAGAGCTATGCTGCCGTGTGGAGCGGAAGGCAATCATTCCCTTAAGATTCCAGCTGACCAACTCTGTAATAAGGTTTGATCTAAGAGTTGAGAAGTGTTTTCAACTGTGTAGACTGTACCTGTGTTCAACTGCTCTCTAATTTAAATAGTTATTAATGAATGCTAAATTGCAGTGGCAAGCACATGGAACAGCCATTAAGTTCATCATCAATTCTCCTGCAAAGAATATCACATTAATTCACTGCAATTCTTTAGAGGGGCAGAAAGTGTTATTGCTTGCTCGTATTGTTTATTTTTCTGTAGATCAAGCACAGACAGCAATTTATCATGTTACCATGTTTTTGCTTTCTTCAGTAAGATTTAAGAACATATACAAGTGTAGGTGATCCTTTTTAGGAGAGGGAGGAAGGGCTAATAATTTTTGTTATTATTGTCTGTGATTTTGAAAACCTTACCTCAGCTTTGAATCTGAGTGTAGGCAACACAAGATTAAGTTTATCTTCTAAACTCAGCAGTTCTTAGTCTCAAGATAGCAATGGAAAAAATGAGGTGTACTTCACATGAATGCAAAGAGGCCTAAATTATGCATATAAAGTGAACGTATAGATTTTCCTATGAACATCTGCTAGTACTCACCTTATAAGTGACTCATAAGAAGGATTAATGTGCATTTGTGTTGTCATTGATAAGAATATTGCTGAATAGAAATATTAACTTTTCAAAATGTCTTGGTATGCTTTGCGTTATCTTGTTGACCCATGAAGACCTCTGTTCAGGGAAAACTAATTGCTATTTTGTCACCAAGGTTTCTCATCAGTTTGGTCAACAACACTCAAGTTTTTTTTTCCTCCAGTATCATTGTAGGTTACAGTTCACTGAATAATGATGAACTAATTAATGTCAGTGTAAAATCAAGTATATGGGTAAATGAGGTTTTATTTAGATGGTGCTAAGAAATAACTATTTCCAGTAAGGACTTCAGATGGTTGGAAAACAAATCTCAAGTCAATAAACGTGACTTTTACGTATACTTTACTATGAGTTATCATTTAGAATTAACATTGTTGACAATCTCAAGATCACATTACTTAGTATTATGTACATTGCATAAAATAAAATAACATTGATAAATATAAACTAAATACTGAATGTGCAATGGTCTTTCTTAAAGTAGTAGAGCATGATATTCTTACCTTTTTAGAGTAAGATATCCATTTTCTAGGATTATTTTATATCATAGATATTTTGATCAAAATTAACCAGAGTAATGGAAAGGTGGAGATACATAAAGTCAGATAAAAATTTTTAATTTTTGAAATAACTAGCAATCAGATGATGAAATACCTTCAAAAATGTCATTAAAGAGAAATCTCTTTAAAAGAAAGGAAACTCAAACTTGCTTGGATGGCGTAGATTAGATAATGAAAATGACAAGTTGAATTCTATGGTTCAGGACGTTCTGTAGATGTATGTCAGGTAGTATGATTTATTACTTTAAAATTACTTAATTTTTTAAAAAATCAATGTATGTGGGGCCTTTTTTGCTAGGTCACTTTATTAGTAATTCTACATTCTCACAAAGAAAGATGGACAAGCAATTGGATGGCCAACACAATCTTAAAAAAGTAATTAAAATAATCTATTATTGTAATAATTTTAAGCTGGTTGTGAGAAACAGCTTAGAACTAGAACTTATAGCAATTTTCCTTTTTTACTTTAGTAGGCAAACTTTATGAAGACTCACTGAAATGGACTTTTTATTTAGGGCATGAACTGACATGTCAGTTCCAAATACTCTGAAATGCGCCAGTTTTCTGTTTAAAATGTGTCATTTAATCCTGGTATGCTTCTTCTTGCAGATGAATAAAAATTTGCTGTTTTGTTTTGTTTTGTTTTGTAAAATTCCTGAACTTTAACAAAGAACTTATATTTGTTTTTAATATTAAATAGAAATGCAATTATTTTGAAGTTGTGCCAGAAAGTAGAAGTCTACGAGTAACCCTGAAGGAGTGAGAAGGACTGAGGCCTCTCTCCCTTGTCTCTGTAATTTCCACAGCCCCATGTACTACAGTAGTTTCTGTATGTTACTACTCCCAGACTAATTAAAGATAGGAGTTATTTGAGGACTTCCTTTCTGGCTTTGGTGTATATCAGAGGATGCAGTTTATCTGAGGTGTTCATTACAGCAGTACAGTGATTAATAACCCTCACTTTAGAATACTTGCTTTGTGCTTTGTTATGAATTTGCCTAGTTTGGGCAATTAGGTCTGGGGCATTATCATGTCTCTTTTTTCTGCTAACATAAAACTCCCATTTATCGTCAGAAATCTCACACGATAAAGTCACCTTTTAAATTTCTCTGGAGTGAATTTTTAAAATATCTTATCCCACTGCAAGTATTTTGGACCCTTGGAATTATCTTTTTTTCTTAAGAGCAGAGGACAAATTGATTATCATTCCAAAATTAAACTAATTTTGTTTCTTGTCTATGAGGGAAACTCTCTTCTCTTATAACCCAGGTGTTCCAACTATATTTGTAAAAATTGGAAATTCTGATGATTGCTTAAGAAAACCTGCTTGTAGGATTGACTTTTTTCCAAGACCTAAACTTCAGCCCTTTTAAAAATAGATTATAGTCTGCTCTTTTAAGGTTTGAAAACCTTGTGTTTTGCTGTACGTCTTAACAGAAGTTAGTGATGAAACTGTGATTGAATTTAAAGCAGGCCTGCTTTGGATAACACTCTTCTGAAGGAATTATATTCTCCTTTCTGAAGCCTCCTGTTAAATGTTTGTGTGTGAAGGAATAGCCATGGACATAGATGTAGAATTTGGTAAGTGTAGCGCAGTATTTTAGTCATTTATCACATCTCTGACAAGTTTGAGATGCAGAGTTTTGACAAAACATGCTGCTAAGTGTATGATTTTTGAAAGAACATCCTGTTTTTTCAATAGTTGGAGTGTAGTGTTCCTGAAGAAATAGGCAACAAAATTGATAGTTCATTAAACAAATTGAGGTTTGCATTTACAGTCTGACTCCTGGCTAGCAGGACTCAGTACACTGCCATTTTCCTGCCTCTGTTTTGATCATTCTTTTAAAATCTTGAACAGTATCACAGATCTTCTGAGATTCAATCTGGCTTTTCAGTTTGACTCAGTCAAAAAATTCAGTGGCAGTAGACCTTAAAGCTGTTTTCACTAGTGGAAACGCTGCCTTTTAGTATGAAGTCATGAAGTCCCCTACATTGTCTAACTCGGATGATGGTAAAGTCCAGCAATTGGTCTGATCTTTTATAAACTCTTTTCTTTAGAAAATAAAAAAGTAATTTCCTTGTTATACTTAGAGCCAAAAACCCCAAGCCTTTTTAGTAAAAGTTACTGCTTTCAATTGCCCTATTTTTCATATGTCAAAAACTTCTGAAAAAAACCCTCACACATAAAATCTGGGATAAGAAAAAATCTTTAGGAGTGTATCATGTGAAGCTCTGAATGGAGGTGTGGGTGACCTCTCACCAGTAGTGGCCAACATCCAGGACAGTGACCTTCAAACAGCTGCCAGTGATTAGAGCTTCCTCTGCCTCTTCTAGCAGGACCACCTCCGCAGGTGGGCTGCTGCCATTGTTCCAGGCTTATCTGTCCCTGCCTAAGGAAAAATGACAAAGAAAATTTGCTTGACAAAGATCAAGATAAGAGGCTGGTAGATGTCTGAGCCATTAAGTCTTCAACGCCATTACTTGATGTATTTTTGTCTGAGGTTATAACTACATGCCCATACTAGAGGAAGAGAAAATTTAAAGCAGTGGAAAAGTTACCTCTGTTCCCAGAGGTTTCTTCAGAAGAGTATCCCCTGAGACTGTAAACCCAGATTTTAGAAATACATACATTTTTTCCTCTGCAGGACAGAGAATCGAGTAAGGAGAATGCAGGATGCAAGGCCGCAGTATCAACCTGAAGTAGTATTCAACGAGATCTTGGCAGAATATATACAGTTTGCTACAAATTGCTAACAGTGACTGGGTACAGATAGGTGGTCAACTATTTTCTGTTTCCCATTTTGATTTTTTGTTTCTTAGAATAGTAGGCACTACATTCTTTTACTGCTTTAAAAAGAAGCCTTCATGCCGGTCAGACTCGGAGGCAATGAGAGGAGATAATTCTCTTCAGTAGGACATTACTGAAAGCTTCTTCAGAACTGCTGTGTAAATGGATTTCGGTAGATTCAGTACAATGAGAGAGGAATAATCATTGTATGCATTGCAGGCTCGCTTAGTAATAAAAGTAATTTCCTGCTTTAATGGAGCCCTGAGTCTGAGGAGGCAGGGAGGACATTTTAAACCTTACACTTCTTTGCTGGGCTTTAAATAGTGCAACATGTGTGTAACATTGGAAGCTTAGAAAGAAAATGACGCAGTTATTTTTTCTGTTTGTTTGACAAATTTTGAAAAAACTTAAATTTGTATGTGACTAGAAAATCTGGAGGGTATAGGTTAAAACTTAAAAATTTATTGAGCTTGAACTCATTATCTGCAGTGAAGTCAACTTTTGCTGTTGCTGTTTCTCTGGTGAAAACTGCTGAAAGACATTCAACAAGCTATAATGCTACAATTTAATTAGTTTGAATACATCCCTCAGCCTAACTGAAATGATGGTAGCCTCTGGTCTTTGTGGAGTCAATACTCAGTCTGTGCTAGAAATACTGATATGTTCCGTGCTTGTCAACACTCATCTCATGCAATGCCAGTAGAACTTCTCCTGTAGACATGTAACTGTTGTAATATTACTGAGATCCTGATTAACTCAGTGTTTTTAGGGCCATTTGCACTGATAGCCACTGGCAGCAGGAACATTTAGCCTATTTAACATTCCACAGTGTCGCAGGAAATCAATCTTTATTCCGTGACAGAAAGGGATGTTGAATGCAGGAGTCTGTTCAGTTTCAAACACTTGGTGTTTGTATGAGGAAGGGATGTGTGCTGTTCCTTAGGCCATCAAAATACCTGTGTCAGTCCTTTTCACACTTTGACACTGGATGCCTGGACCTAAAAAAACCATCATTTCCCAAGCAAAACTGTCTGCTGAAAAGAAGAGTAAGCAAACCCTTAATCAGGATTCGTAGGCCAAACAACCGTGTGGTAGACAGTAGTTTCCGGTAACCTGAATTTGTACAGCTTGCATTTGAGCATACACTTTCATGCTCTCTGCAGAGGAAAAAATATTTGTGTCTCTCTATGTATTTGCCTTTACCTTCCTTTGAATTTTCTTTTCATTTAAGATTTATTTTTATTACTTTATTCTTAAGGACCATAAATGTTTCCAGTCCCAACAGGATAAAGCAACAGCACTGAATTGTTGTTGAGCTGTTGAAACTATCATCCGGTTTTCCTTTATTTCTCCCCATTTATTGAACACCTACTGTTCCATTTCTTAATGTTTCTTTTTCTGTTCCTTGTTACTTATGCCACTGCTTTCCTGACTCCTGTGTGACAGACAGAAACAAATAAAGGCTGCTTTTGAGATGAAAAGTCCAAACTCTCTTTCTTGTGCTTTTGTTTACCTCCTTCTAGCCAGCGTGAAAACACAGTGTGGTTGCCATTGTAGTTGGATGGCCATTCTGCTTTTACAGGACACATTTCATACATTAAGCACTCCAGAATTCACAGAAACCGATGTCCTTTTTCTTCAGGTCTGGTAGAGTTCTGAATTCAGTTTCTGAGCTAATGATGGCGACTGAGAACTTCTTTATGTGAGACAATAAGGAATTAATCACAATCAAATATTCATTTAAAAAAGAGGAAATACAGAATCAGAGTTATTTTCTCAGTCTCTCTAAAAACTGCGTTTAGAGAAAGGGTAAAATATAACTTTAAGCAAAAAGATATTTTTAGTGACTGACAAGATTGTAATCTATTCTGTTTTCAGGGTGGAGCAGAACATAATATTCCAGTGGTCATTTCTAAGATTTCCAAAGAACAAAGAGGTGGGTATCAGGTATCAGCTCATTTCACTGTGCTTTAATGTTCCCTTTAAAGAAAGCTGTACTAAATCTTGAGATTCTTTGGTGTTAAACAAATACTATCAAATAACAAACCCTTTCTCTCCCATGTCTTTATGATCTCTTCCTCAGAAACTTTCTTTGAAAAAGTGCAGAGTTGATATTTGGAATGGTTTGTAAAGTCTTCAGTGTATTTTTTTATATAAAAGATTCTTGTAAAGCATTATTTTCAAGACAAGAAATAGGAAGGTATTTATAGAATGAAAATTTTTAACAAATTGAACAAAATACAATTATTTAGTGGCTTTCACTTCCCAGTTATTTTCTGGAAGCTGTAGCAGATCAAATGTTTGCCTCTTAAAGCATGGTAACACGGCAGGAGAATGCATGGCATTTTAACCTGGTTAGTCAGATAGAATTGAGACAGGTGTGGCAAGTGGCAGAGCCTTGATAATACCCCTATGTTATTTCAGCATTAGATGCTGAGCTGTGTCAGCTTTTGCAGCAGCTCATATGTAGCAAAATCAGTACTGCATAAAATCTTGACCATACTTATTTTTAATAATAACAGAGCTAGTGCTGAATCTCTGTATTAACTGGCAATGTTTTGAAATTACTGGAATGATACATGGATAATAGTTAAACAGCTCAAGATGTGCACAATTATGAGGGAGGAAGATTGTGAATCAGTACTAATGTGGTGTATTTAATATATTTGTTATGTTTGTATTTATTTGTGCAAGGCCAGAAATGTAAACTTGGAAACATTTCTCTCCATCTGTAATGCAATAGTTCTAGAACTTAGCTTCTCCTCAACTAAAATGTGCTAGCATAAGAAAAGTCTCATATTCACCCACACAGATAAAGTGAGGTGTGGAACAATCAGCATATTGAGAGCTGAAAGCCAGCCCTGAAGGGTAGATGTGAAAGGTGGAGTTAGGGAGGCTGAGGAGGAGCATGGAATGAGCCCCTGAGGAAGGCCATTAGGTTAACCTTAAGAAGTCATACTGGTGACGACATTCTTTTCAGTATACATATAACTAAGTAATACATAAAAATGTGGCATATATTACATGCAGTAGCTATTAAAATGCTATTAAGCACTGCAGGAAAAATAAGAAAGATTTGCTTAAGTTTAATTGAGCACACTGAAGTGCAATTTTATTTTTGTCTTCTTTTTTTTGCTGAAGTAGCTGTTACATTGTTTCTAGCCCCCATACCTAGCTGTGATATAATTCATTACTGCTTTCAGTAAAAATACTGCTGATTTTTAGAGAGCTAGTTTGGAGGGACATCTCTTGTGTAGGAGACTGCGGTCTTGGGATGTAGAAAGTGTCATGCCATGTGCCTGGACTAGGGAACTTCGATACAGAAAATACTGTTTGACCCAAATCCTGTGCCTCAAAACAAATCAGAATGTCTGACCTGCAATAATTTAACAATCCATTGTTAAATATAGCTAATAGGACCATTCCTTCAAACGGGGATTTGAGTATCATAATTTATGCCAACATGCATTCTAGTTTTGCAACTCATGTAAATAAGTAAAGTTTTTGGATCAAGTCCAATACTAGCATTTTCTAGACAGTGTCTTCTGTGATGATATGGAATACTATAGGTAATAATTGCATGTAATCTGTTAACATTCCTTAGTTCTCATGTTGCAGGTTGTTAACTTCTTTATAGACACTTAAATAATCTTTGTTATATTTCTGGTATGCTTATAAGGTATATTTGTACCAGATAGCTCTGAAATGAAACACAATGTTTAAAAAATGGAAGTGTAGAATTAGATTTTGTAAATGTCTTTGTGATAAAGCTTTGTTTTAAAAATCACATTCAGTTTGGCTGGTGATTTTTTTTTACGATACATTGATTTTCTGGCTCTTCAGCATATATAAGTGTTATCCAGCATTAATGGTCCCTGTTATTATCAAAGATGCAAGATCTAAAGGGTCCTTTATTTTCAGTAAAAGCTTAAAAATTAAATTTGTCATTCATAAGTGGCTCTGGAGTCTCCATGTTGCTTATTTCTCTTCGTAAAAAATAATGTCTCACAGGCGAATAAGACCTAGTCGTGCAGTCCTTTTCTATCCAAAAAAATGTACCACACCTCACCAGAATGGTCTGAAAGGTGCTAGTGACTGATGGATGAAGTTTTGTAGTCTTGTGCTTGGGCTGAAGCCTCTTTTATTGTATGACTGATACACTGGTAATTTGGTTTTAAAAAAGAAAATACAAATAATTTATTTGGAAGTTTTATTCAGGTAATTTTATTCAGGTTTTTTTCAGGTTATTTGAAGTTTTAAAAGATTATGCAAAAACATTAAATAAGAATTCATGTACGCAAAATGTTGCATGTTTTGTACAAAGTGAGTGAAAAATATGCTTTCTGTTTTCAGCGGAACTTTCAGGTTTGCTCTTTATAGGAGATGCAATTCTACAGGTGAGTAAAACTGCAAATTATTTTGTCTGTATTTTTCTAGAAAAGTGAAATGAAATCCCTGCTTATGAAATGTAGAGTAAGTCTTCTCTTTATCTTTTTAATAACAGATTAATGGAATTAATGTGAGAAAATGCAGGCATGAAGAAGTGGTGAGCTTTTCTGTTTTTTAGTCTACTTTTTGTCTTTTGTAGTTGCTGAAATGATGGTGTACACTGATAGCAATGCAGTGGTATCAGCTGTTTTGTTGTTGTTCCTAAACCAATATGACTGTACCTTCTAACATGACAAGCAACAAAGTGCAATCTTTTCTTCCTAAGTTTGTGTAATTGCTCGTCTCAGATTGGCTTTTCTGTATTAAAGGTGATTGTTTTATTATGAAGATTTGAGCTGTACATATTCCAGCATTTCTTCTTCCCGCTTATAGCTGTCAAATTTCAGCAGTGCTGCACCTTTCTGTCTGTGTGAGGTCATTTTAATTTCAAAAGCTGTAATTTGCACTGTATTGGAGATTTGTTGTTGGGTTGCTTTTAATCCTATTTAAAGAATGAGACAAAAGTATTCAGCTGCCTCTCGTCCTCTGGCTGTTCCTTATGAGGGTGCTCTTCTCCTTTAGTTAAGCTGTTATCATTTTGGGTATAAAATAACAGTGTATTAAGGAGATTTCTTCTAGAGAAGGAATTTTTGAGAGGTCTGTAGTAGGCTGGTTCCATAGGTGAATCAACTTTGCAAAATACATCATGTACTTTTGTTGTATTTGACTTTTTGACTCTTCTTAAGTACTTTTAGATGCAGGAAACCCTATATTTCAGAAAATAATGCCAAAAATTAGAAGATTAACAAAGAAATTACCATTCAATCCTGTTTAGCTCCATAGAATTTGCGCTTGTATTTTTAAAATAATGTAGTACTGTTATATTTGGAAGCTTATCTTTCTGAATCTTACTTTGCCACTTCAAGGACACTCTTTGTGTTTCATGCAGCATTCTGCTATGTGCCAGATCATCGAACATGTGCTGCTCAGGCATAGAGGGCAGGAGTTAATAAAGATGAAGTTCTGATGAACGGGTTTAGTGCAGGCTGAAAGATTAGATCACGGCACTATTCTTCAGAGTGCTTTTGCACACTTTTTCCTTTTGGGAATCTGTACTGCAAATCCTGCTTCATTATTCAGAGCCTTCAAAATACCCCCTTCTGTATACACTGGCTAATAGCCGTATTTATATTGCTTTTAAGTTTTCTCTGTGTGACAGTGGTCAGGTTGTAAATATTTTATAAGTTTACTGCAGCTGATCTTTTCAATATGCATTAATATGGCAAATCTCTCAGTGGGATTTAAATGTTGGAAGTTAAATGTTGAAATTACAAAGCATGAGAAAGATATAACTAAAAGTATAGCTTTGTACACTTGAATGCATATTGAAAACTGGTATGGACATCAGGATTTTCTTTCCTGTTTTCTGAAACATTATCTTAACCCTCAAAATGATACATAAATCTATTCGGTATTTATGATAAGGTTGAAACATGTTCACGGAAAGAGATTTTGGAAAAGCTGAAAGGAGGGATTGACATAGAGTAGCAAGTGTTATCATATTAAATTTTGATTTATGCCTTGTTTATCTAACATAATCTGCTTCTCAAACTCCTTGTAGATAATTCTCTAGGAATAAAAAAAATGGTATCTTACCAGTTTTGAATGGGCATTTATGTATTTGCAAATGGTTTAGAAGTTTAAGAAGCAAATACATTTTAAATTAAATCCTTATTTTAATTAAGAATAATTTTTAATTTTTAATAGTAAATATTGACTAATATTTAAATAGGATCAAATATCCATCTGACATTTAATAAGCTAAAATATGCATAAGAGTTATAAATGTATAATATAAATAAAAAAGCCAAAGTAAATGAACTCTTGATAATCCATTTTTTTTGAAACGTTCACTGTCATATGCTACGTGTTTGTGGAGTAAGTTTGTTGTAAAGCTGCTATAGTGGTAATATACGTGGTTCTGCATTGTGCAGTAACCTGTGGGTTGAGGCTTAGCCCTCAGGAAAGGACAAGTACATCAACAGGTGTGCCAGCAGGAGTTGCAGGTAGGGTTTTGTCTGCTGTGTGTTCTTTGCAGCTGGAGTTGTACTATCACTTCTGTCTTGTAGGGTCTTTATCAAATATGGGATCTGCAGCTCTAACCTCAAGGTAATATAGAGAAAATAGGAAGTGTGTGGAGCCTAGTTGCTCGCAGCAGGGTTTTGAACAGGAGTTGAAATTTGATTTTCAATCCTTATTGCGTCTCAGTACTTCTGAAATGGCGCTACGAGACACCTGAGCTTGTACCTTTGTTTCTTTCTGATTTTTTCTGTAACTAATTAAGGCTTAGCAGGTACATATGTTAGTGTTTGGGTTGTCTTAATGTCTTAGAAAATATTCTTTGTAAAGCAGCATGGGATTTTCTTCAGTGGGTAATGCTGAAGATACCTGTAGAAAATTCAGTCTTATATCTGCAGTGTGACTCTGGTGAGAACTCACTCTTTTCCTAGATGCATAACTTGTTGTTTGCGGAAGCTTTTTAAGCATATGTCATATCCTTCATAGCTCTGCAAAGAAAAATCTGTGGCACAATCACTGCAGCCTATTGTATGACACTGATGATTAGTTGACCCTGGTATTTCACCTTGCTTTACTGATAACTGTACTATGGATGTAAAATTATTTGAATTTCAAAATTAGGTAGTTTAATCAAACTCGTGGCATCTTTCACAGCAGGGAGAATCTTTCCCCAATGTACAGTGATCTTAGTTATCTTAATGTTGTGGGCACTCTGTTGTCTTTATTGTTTTTCATTACTTTTGATACAGATCATAGGTAGGTAGACAGCCAGACTGATAGACTCCTATAAGCCTAGACAGGTAGTTTAGTCAGTTCTTAGTGTATTTTACTGGAAGCCTTTACATGGTTCCTTTCTGATTGTTTTTTAGCTTTAGGTGAATCACTTAATCTTGAGTTTAGTTTTCTGCTTGTAGAAGGTGCAAATATTATTCATACTATGAAAGCATGATGAGTTTCTATCAAAGACTGACTGTCAGCTTGTTGTTTCTCTTGGGTTGTAAAGACCCCCAACTGAGTACAGCATAACATTGCTTCAGTCTTAGTGCTCTCATGTGGTAAGGTAAATACATGATCTCTCTGGTGAAGTGTCAACACAGAAGGAGGTTGCAGAAAAAAAGTAATCTAGCAATTCTCTTAAAAAATATCTCTCAGGATCTCTCAAACTGGCAGTTTGAGCCCAAAAAATGCAATATGATCTTCTATGTAGAAGGAGAGTCCATTATATCTGTTAAATTACATGACTTTGTGCTCCTTCTACTCAGGATTTATTAATTATTCCTATTCCAGTAGATTCTCCTTTAAATTTTAGAGCAAGACTTTTAAAAGGCTGAAATTAGAATTATTCACTGGCAGAACTATGAGTTTCGGCTTTTGTCTAATTAATAAGGTCCAACAATGCATAGCTTTTCAATCCAGACACCTAGTGGATATGGTTATCCACCATAACAGATATGATTATTCTTAAGGCTGGAAATTAATGTATTTCTAGATTTTACCTCCATTTATTGTCCAAATATAAAGATGGATAGATGAGCACCAACATAATACTGTTTCATGGATGTTTTTGGTGGTTCTGGGTCTAGCCACTACACCACTAACAATGGACAACGTTTGGGGAGAGAGTGAGAGGCCCTTGAACTACTTCTGAGTTGCTACGAGTAGGAGGGTATGTCAGTTCAGTTGTATATGGCCAAAAACCTTGTGTGGGATCTACTGTTCAGGGTTGTAGTGCACCAAATCATCTAGAGCCAAGGTAGAATTCCAGCTTAATGAAGGCTGATATGTTTAAGATTGTCTCTGTTCTTAATGTTGTGAATAAAACCTCTCAGGCAGTATCAATAACTATGGTTACATTTCTCTTTGGGTCTTAGCATCTAGTTTTTTTCTCTTAGGAAATAGAAGAAATTAAATGACTATAGATATGAAGTAATTTCTTAGTTCTTGTGTTTGGGGAACATTCAGGGAATGTTTCAAATGAAAAATGGTAGCTTTCATGTGTCAGTTAATGTGGCATTCCGACATTCCTTGAAAAATAACAGGAAAAGCTCATGTAGTGGCAGGTAGGTATAAAGACAGAATATTTAGGCTTTGGTGGATTTTATGTAGAGATAACTACAATATGTAGCACCGTGGTTCAATCCAGCCACTGCTTGCATTTTGCACAAGACACTGTTTTTTCCAGCAGAATGACGTGACGTGAGATGTCCTCATGCACTGCACTGAATCTTTTGCTTCCCCCTTTTCTCAGCATTTACAGCAGGGCTGTAACTGTGCTGGCTCTCTGTGAGTCATTTATGTTATATGAAACTGGCAGTGTAGGGATTGTTGTTGCTTAACTGCAATCATCTGCAGCTAATGAAACTCTTACTCTGGCCTTTCTCTTTAAAAACTATGGTTTCATTCAAACTGATTTTTAAAACTCATTATGAATAGTTTTGGCAATGTTTTTTGCAAATGTTTTAAAGCAGAAGAATAGCGTATTGTATTTTTAAGACAGGACTGGGAACCAAATGATCTGAAATCTCACTCCATCTTGACTTTGCAGTTGTGTCTTTTGGTAAATTATGCTTTTTATGTTATCTTTGTTTCCTTAACTGTGAAACAGAAACCTAGACTATTATCAGATTTAGCTCTCTGAATTCTGTGAAGTACTTATGAATCTGTTATAGAAAAGTATCTCTGCATTGATATTTGCAGCTTCATGAAGTGATAACAGCAACCTGCAAACACAGATTACCACCTTCTCATATTGCAGAAATTCTGTACTTTGTAACTCACGGCACAGCCATTTAATCCTTTCCCCTCTAGACAGAATGGCAACTTTAAATGTGGAAGCTGCACAGTCGGTGCTTCCAAGACTATAATCTATCTGCAGTTTTTATCTTCTGAATTTAAACGTGAAATGTAAACTTTCTGGAAATCAAATACTTTTACTCTTTCTGTACAGCTGCTGTTTTCTATCTGAGGCTTGAGTAATAATAATAATAATAATAATAACAATAACAATATCAATAATAAAACCTATGTCACTTTACCTAGCCTGGCATAAGTAATGAAAATACCTGTTATTGAATATCCTTACTGCTCATTAGATTTGAGCTAATAATAATCTGTGAAATATTTCAGCACAGATTTGAAATGTGTTTAACGAGTGGAAAAGAACCTATCATCTGTAAATAGCCTACTGTTTTGAGCTGTGGGGTGGAAATTCCTGGAATCTGGGTATATCCTGGAGCAGTATTTTTAATATGTGTTCATCTGCTTTTCTAATCTGGTTTTAGCTATGTCTTTTTGTTGTTGATTTTTTTTTTATTGTGCCAAACTCAGTAAAAACTTAAATTTATTCAAGAACTGTGATGTTAGACTTTTAAAATATGTTAATATGTTGCTAGTCTTCCTAATTTGTATTTTCATTTCTTTTTCTCAAGATACCTGTAGATCTATTAGTCATTTTATTAAGATTTCATCTTTTAAACTACTCATCATTACTGCTGAGTTTTAATAGAAGGGAGTAGAACATACTGTCATGACTAACACCAAGCATACATGATTAATATTGTTATTTCCTTATTACATGGCTACAGTCCTCAAAGCAAAAATCCATTAGGGTTTAGTGGGATAGAGTGAAAGATTGAATCACCAGTTATGGCACAACATCCTTCAAATAACTGCCCTTGGTTCCTCCTTTGTCATACAGGTCTATTAATTCTGAAAGCCTGAGCTGCAAAGAAAAGAAACAGTTGAGGAGTGGATTTAAAGTGTGTACCATCAAATATGCTTTGTTTGTGGCCTTGTTTACATTGATATTTTTGCTGTAAAGACTCAGGTTTCTCTGCTTCCTTAGGAAGCAAGTAGAAATATTTTCATGTTTATTTGTATGTGTGTGTACTTTACTCTCCAAAAGACTTTTTGAAATATTTAGTTCTGCGCAGCATCTTCCAGTTGTGGAGCTACACCTCAATTAGACTTTAGTTCAGGGACTCAGTGTTTTCCTTTCTGGGCATAGCTTCCAATTGGCAGAAGAAGTAAACATACACAAAACACTCCAACTTAATGTAGGAAAAATGAAAACTCCTATGAGCATGGAAATTATCTTCTCTGGTCACTATTAAGAAGATTTCATTTACCCATAAGGACTAGAAAATACTGTCCAACTGGCATCAGTTACGTTTTCTTTAAACAGTCAACAGCCATGTGGTATACACTGAAAGCAAATGTTCACCTCTAAAAGGCAACTTCTGTATTTCTAATGGCTTGATTTGAATCTGAGAGAGCACAGTGGACAGAACAGAGCAGGTGCACTCATTTAACTAGCCCGGAGTCACATGTAGAAGGCATGCTCAGAGAAGTGCACATGTGCATGCACATAGTCTTCTGACAACTTCCCAGCAGTTAAAATTCCTGACTTCACTCATCAGAAATGTCATTGTTCTGGCTATAGTCAAATCAAATGGGTGCCAGGAGAAAACTTCTAATCCAGGGGTTATGTAACACCTGTACATATTTTTAGGTCTTTTTTTCTCTACATTGGGTCTTTGTCTTTTGACAGTTTGTTCGGTGGAGGAGGAAGAGGAAAGGAGAATGGACTCTATATAATTTTTTAATAGTATCCAGTGTTGGCCTGTTCCAGCCAGACACAAGGAGGTTTCCAGATGGCCCACCCCATACTTCTCAACCACTAGGATGGTACAGTATGGTACTGGTGTTTTGGTATCTGTTTGTCAGCACTGGGCCTATTTCTAGATGTATTTTTTTTCTTGCTTTTGCCCTGATAGTACTGATGTCTTCATACAAGTTCAGTTTGGTAGTACCTGTTTCTTGTCAACTGTTTTGGGAGGCTGTGGCCAGTACAATGGCTTGCAGTAGTAAGAGTTTCACAGGTCACAAGAAGAACTTCTGCGCAGGTGTGGTTACTGAGCGAAGAAGCTCTTCAGTAAAAATTACAACAGTTAAACGTTCTCTGGATTTTTCTTCAGAGACCTGCAAGAGTTGGTACCTCCCTGTGCTGTTAATACTTTTCTGAGCAAAATGGGAAATAGTCACTGCTCAGGCTGAATTGGCATTTCCAGGAAAAGGACATATATCTTTAAAAGTGATCTAGGAAATGTTCATAGCTCTATTTCACTTCACATGCCCTTGTCAAGTCAGTAGTCATTCAGAGCATTTAAAAGATTCTAATTGTGCTGACCTGTTAAAAGGAAAGTTCAAGGGACTGTTCTACATCAAAAAACTCCCATATTTAAGCATTGGTTTGCAATACAAAGTACTGAGGATGTTTCTAGATTTTCTGAAATGCCTTCTTCTCTTCTTATACTATTCTGACTATGATGTACTTACGCAGTAAATGGATAGACAGGCATGTTTCACCAAATCTCCACCTTTTCTCAGTTGTCTTGATGTTATTTTGGCATCTTTTGTTCAGTCATGTTTACATGTGAAATCAAATACAAAACATACTCAAAATCCCCTGTGCACTTCAGATCATGTCTGATTTCTGAATCAGTGATTGCAGAGAAATGTTGGTGAGAGCTAGAGTTTACCGTAATGGATGCTAACAAATAAAATATTTTGTTGAAATATCCATCACCCTGAAAGATTACATGGTTTCACAGAGTGCATAAAGCATCTTACCATCAATTAATAAGTGAGGTTTTAGGGTGAAGTGAATCACCTGCACAACAATGGCAACAACAAATCTCTGAAACAGAGTATTATTTTTTTCCAATTAAAACACTGGGAGCTTTGGAAATTGAAAGCATTAAGACATTTAAATTTTTAATTTTACTTCTACAACTGCAGCTTTTAGTATTCCAGGATCTTTATATCTCAACAGGAAAGTGCTATCTAAATAGGGGCATGCTTTGTTGAATCAAAGCATCTCTGTATAATGTTCATTAGATATCATGGAGTTATGTGGCAGTTTTGAGAGACTTGGACTTTCTAAAAGTGAGGCCTGTAGTTTGTGCATTCATTTGTGATATTCTGGCATAATAACCTAGCAGCAATGTAATAGAATTACACAAATCATTCTGGTTTTCTTTTATTGTTGATGTTGCAAATTTTGTTTCAGAAAACACATTCACTCTATATAATAGTCTATAAATTATTGTTTTTATAAGATTTTATAGGCTCAAATGGTAATTAACTGCTGTCAAGAATGGATTTCTGTGGTGTTATTGCTTAATTAAGAAAATAAGAAAAGGTAAAATAACGGTTGCAATGGGATAAGTA
Organism: Ifrita kowaldi; assembly: GCA_013398055.1. NCBI lineage: Eukaryota > Metazoa > Chordata > Aves > Passeriformes > Cinclosomatidae > Ifrita > Ifrita kowaldi. Next base: position 1,316,049 of record VZRS01014475.1, read on the forward strand.
GCTTAATCAGTTTTGATTAATAGATCAGATTTATGCTTAATTTTGAAAGTTTCAAAGACCTCATGCTATAAACTGATTAAAACTGTAATTCAGCACTTTTTCATCATTGTGCTGAAATACAAATTATCCTTTTTACTTCTTTGGAATTATATGCTAATCTTTTTTTGTTTCCAAAATATCAGTAAATGTTCTCCAGTTAATTAAAATACAGCATGAGTACCTCCAAATCCAGTTTTGCCAAGACCTTTAAAATTTAGAAACTGATGAAAATGTTCATCAGTGTTAAAAATGTTCATCAACATGTTAAAAATGTTGAGGCAACATTATTTCTAAAATTTTCAAATTACAATCTAATTATATTGGATTGCAGTTCAGCATAATACATATGTATTTGCCTAAAATTATGAATTTACATATTTTGTTAAATTGATGACTTTCTTTTTTACAAATATTTTTGAAGAACAAAGTAATTTTCTCAACTTCAACCAAATGCAGTACAATTAATTTGGAGCAGAAAAACAGCCATTGCATTAAATGTCATGAAAGTACGTTTTTATGCATTTTCTCAGCTGAGAACTTTTACTACTGGGCACTTTCCCTGGAATACTAAAATATCTTTCTCAGAGATTAGATCCTGAGCCTCCAAGAGGCTTAGCAGAATTAACTGCATATATTGATCTAAAACATTACTTCAATACAAATTTGTCCAAGAATTATTGTTTTGTCATATTGAAGTTGATAACATTTAGAACTGGACAAATAGGAATAGGTTTGTACAGTAATATTTATTCAAATATAGAATTAGAATTTGATTTCAAACCCTTTAAAACCACTTTTTATTCATTTTTCATGAGTATTTGTATTCTGATGCTTGATTAGTGTGACTATTCATGAAAACTAAGTGTTAAGGTCGTATTTGCCAACAGCAAATTTTATATTGAATATGTAAATGTGAAATTTGCTACTGGCTGTGTGTTTGACCCCAGCCTTGCAATGGGATTAGTGTGAGCAAACTCTTGTTCTGGGAGTGATCTTTCTTTTTTCCCCCAGACCTGAAGCTCTGCATAGTCAGGCAAAATGTTCAAGCCATACAACACTTGTATTGTTTTCGACAATCATAGATACATGTCTGCTCATAATTCTTAAAATTTAAAACTGTACTTCAAGATGCTGTGTAAATCGGATGTTTTTCACTCTTCAAGCATTAGGAACAGGAACAATAGCTGGAATGTTTTACAGTCTGGTAATGTGTATGCATCTTGAATACTACTAATGAGCCTTTCAAAAATTGCAAACAAAAAAAATGTACTTGGTTAGTAACTGTATTAGAAATTTCATATAGAATTAAACCAGGACAGCACTTTTTTATGGTAAATTTGAATTGTGGGAACAATTTGACTAGAAGAGCGGGACATTCTTATATATTTAATAGATTATTAAGCAGCTTCATTGTTTTGTTAATTATCAGGGTTAGAAAATTTGAACCAGTCAAAGTCATCACTATCATAATAATAATAATAATAAAAAAAAAAGTGCATTATGATCAACTATGAAAAGAAGGAATTTCAAATTCTTTAAATGAATAATTTGATTAGAATTATTTCTTCCCGTACTCATTACCTGCAAAATTTGGAGACCCTAATTCCAAGTTATTGTCTAGTTTCTGATACCGCTTACTAGAAAAAGATATTTCCACTTTTTACTTTGTTTTTATTTTTACCCTTATGTGGTGGTTTGGCTAAAATATAGCAATATAGCAATATAATTGAGAGAAAACTAGGTTACAATTACCTTTTTCTTTACTAGGTTTGAGAGAAAAGGAAATTTTTTTCGAAGGATAGTGAAAGAGCTAAAAACTATCTATTTAACAAACACACAAGAAAAGGATAATAGTGCTAAATAATGAAATCTCTTGCTGTAGAGAGAAACCTGGGAAGATTTCAGAGTCTTTCTCTTTTTTTCAAGTCACGGATCATCTTGTGGATAGGAATCACAGCATCTCGAGTTGTTCGGTACTGTCGGCGATGCACTGTTGAGGTAGCAATTGGTAAAAAGTTTTTCTCTTTCAGAAGGCCTACTACAGATGGGTTCTTTGATAGTCTAGGCAAGGTATTCAATTGCTTAATGCCCTCTGTCTCTTCTGCAGCTATTCTAAAAGCCTACTTGAGTCTTTTTGGGTTTCTGAAATACCCACTTTGGAGGAAGTTTATGCTCAAAATGCATGGGGCCTCTGGGCTTGTCACAGTGGAATGTTTTTTTCACTTATTTTCAGTTAGGCTCACCTCAGCTTCTACTAGGGTTAAATTTCGTGATCCACTTGTTACACCAGCAATAGAAACAGATTCTACTCTCACATGTTGCAATGGGATTATTGTACACTGCGCACCAGTGTTAACTAAAGCATCATATTTTTGTAGTTTTGATGTACTAGGCCAATGAATCTACACAGTCTAACAAGTACGGGGTTTTTTTGGCCTCTACGTGGCTAGAGGCAGGGCCCCTCTAGTTCTGGTTATCCTTCTTTCCCTGGGCCTGCGTTGCAGAGGTTCTTTCGAGGGGATCAGACATGTTGTCGTCTTTTCCATCATTTCCGTCAGATTGGCTACAGGCAACTGGAGCTACTTCTTTTTTAGTGAAATTTCTTTTCTGAGACCTGCGCTTTTTAATTCACGCACTTCTGCTGCCAGAGCAGAAGTAGGCTGTTCACCCCACTTCTTTGTGTTTTCTCCACTGTCACACAGGAATTTTTACAGCTCACTCCATGGGATGTACTTTCTTTTTGGGGAACGTCCATGTTGGGTATTAGAATCTCTGATCTGTACTGTTGAGGTTTGAAGAAGGCCCTCTTTAATTTCCTTTTTGAGTACTTGGAAATTCTTTTCTATCTTATTTTCTAATTTTTGCACACGTGTTTCTACAGCTGTGATTTTCGCATGTGTTGGGCCACGCACGGTGCCTGTGTATGCTCGGAGCTTCATTGCTATATTCTGCACGGTCTTATTTGCACTGTAATTTGGTTTTATTAGTGCTAAAGCAGACTTATATTCTGATGGCCCAAGCTGTATGAGCTTTCGCCACATGAATGGATTAACTCTGGCATGGTTTGGACTTGTCGATCTTGAGTCATTTGTGAAGACAACCTTTACTACTCCTAGTTCTTTTAGGCATTGGATCCTTTGTTTTATGGTCTTCCATTGGGTTTGCTGCATATAGAGATCATTTCTGCACAGATATTTTTCCCTCACACCACTCAAGATCTGTCTCTGGACACTGACAGTGTCAGCCCCCCTTATTATCCTTTGGTCGATAGCTGGATCACGTGACAGGGATCCTAAACGCCTCACTTCAGCACCATCCAGCATTACATCATCACCGGCAGCATCCCAAATACGGACCAGCCAACTTATTATGGATTCACCAGACCGTCGGGTGTAGTCCTTTCTTAGTCTGTGAAGGTCCTTTATGGACACGGACTCAGTAATGGTTTCAGTGCCTGAGTCAGTTGGTGGCTTTGAGGTTCCTTCCCCTGCACCATCATCATCTTTCACTGGCCGATCAGTTTTGGTCGTGTGCTTTTTCCTCGTGACAGGAGCAACTGTCAATGGCTTAGGTTTTCCCTCTGGTTTGACTGCAGCCTGAGTGACTGGGATGTCTGCTGATTTATCTTCCTGCCCCTCTACCTTTATCTGCTGCTCTACAGTACCTAGCAGTGTGCGATAGGCATATGCCAAGGCCCAGCATATTGCAATGACCTTTTCCTCCTTAGAATTGTCATTGAATTTCTCTTTCAGATATTTCCCCACCACAGCTGGATTCTGAATTTGTTCAGGGGG